>PGFW01068520.1:0-10206 GCA_003123925.1 Haematobia irritans | reverse complement strand
TCAGTAATGCTGGTGACATTTTTGGGGTGTTTCCAAGCTTCTCTAAGTGGTTTCGCAGAAATGTTGAAAACGCCGTTTTTTCCCCGGAGGTCCCTTGTCACTGAGCTAATGCGTCCTCCAGACTATACGTTTTTCCGGACGGAATGTCTGTGATTGTAAAGAATCTTACAGTGTGCCCAATCGATACGACAATTCGTTGGTGACTGAATAACTGGTAAATGTGTTATCGATCCCATAAACATGCAGCAGTATCGATTATGCCTTCGGACTTAACTTATAATGTGGCCGATATTATTGGATATGTTCGACACGATCCTAAATACGCAACCCTAGGGCACGAAAATCTCACTATTTAGAACTTAAATCTCTACAAATCTCAAGTGTTCCAAACTTGCCAAAATAACAAAATTTCGTTGATTTGAGGATTTAACCAGCTGTTTGTTGTTTAAAAAGTAGAAGAAGTAAACGTTGGGACACTTCAGGTTACGTAAATATTATGATTTTAAACAATAAATTTAACCGTTGAGCATTGATTTCTTTGACTTAATTTTTGGACAACAATTGAGTTACATTCGTTTTGCACATAAAAAACTTCTCAATTTATCAAAACAAACACCAAACCATATAGGCACCACATTCATCTACAATTAAAATTGGGGAAGAGGTTACAAAACGCGCATTTTTAGTTACTAAGACCACAGTTGCAGGAAGGCAGTTATAAGGATTTGAAAGAGATTTTGCTGACAATCATGTAGACCCAACTGATATTTGTCTATTGCATAAACAATAAACTAAACAAAGTATTTAGTCAAAAGGCCGACGTTAAGTTTTAAAAATTAAAAACTCCATTTTAAAACAAAAAATATCCCTTTTGCATGTTTGGAAACGTCGATTTGAATATGTAATTTTTTATTACCAAATTTTGAGATTAATATCATTATTTACTTTTTTTTTGTAAAACCAATTTTAAGTTTAGCGTTTATTCTTTAAATAATCATTCAATAACGGCAGTGTATATTCTATATTAATTTTTCCTGTTTCTCTCGCATTTTAGTTGTTTGGAGTGGTTATTAATTCTTGAATATTTAGTGGTAATTATTTTTTATCCAAAGCATTAATTTGAATTCAAATTTAATATGTTTGATGTTTCTATATATTAAATTCAAAAGAATCTTTATTTTTTTTATTTGTTTTGGATGTTTTATTTAATGTATTTTTTTAGGTTATGAAGAGGTAAGGTGTACCTGTATCTTTATCTTCGCGGGAATAAAGGCTTGGTTATTTGACTCTTTCCTAATTCTTTTTTTGTTCTTAAATTTTTAGTAAGTCGTCTTCTGTGGTGTAAGTTACTCGAGTGAATTCTTGATATCTTCTCAGCACATTTTCCTTTTATTTTTGATTTTTTATTATTTGTTTATTGTTTGTATTTTTTATTTTTTTTTTTTTTTTTTTTTTTTTTTTTTTTTTTTATCTATAGAATTTAATTATTATTTATTGTTTTATAACTCGGATGTTGGCTCTGGGTGATATATATATTTGTAGTTGTTATGTATTTAGTATGTTTTTTTGGGTGTTGTGTCGTCGTGGTATAGATTGTGCTATTGAGGATAAATTGCTTGTTTGTCAGTAGTTTTATTGGGTGGTGGTTAGTTGGGATGGTAGTGGGGAACTTTTTTCTTGTGGTGACATCGCTTGAATTGGGGATTGGATTTGGAATTTCAATTATCTGGAGTACGTTTTATGGTTGAGGTTGTTCCATTATATAAAGTCTGAAAAATTTGGTACTATGGTGTTGTATATGGTTTTTGTTGGTATGGTTGTTAGTACTCGAGTGTTTTTGGGTTGTTGGGGGTTGATGTGCTTATTTTTAGTGATTGGTGCTTGCGCACTTTGCCCACTTGGGTCGTTCTTATCGCGTCTCTTACGACATTGCAAATTGGTCATTCGTGGTTTGCGATCTCAAGAAATTTCTAATCATATTTTTTGCTCCTATGTACTTCTCTTGTCTTGTTTGGGTGAGCTTTGTTGGTGAATTGGTATGGTCTTGTGGTTAATGTGGTAGGAATTTTGTAACTTTATTAAGTTATGGGATTGGTTGCGGGTAAGAGAAGATGGTATACCGTCGGTAGATTGTGTATGTGTTGTAATATATGGGTATATATATACTTAATAAGTGGATTAGATTTACGGTACACCGAGTGAAATATTTATATTGATTGATGATTTGGGTTGCTGGATGTGGAGCATTTCTTGGTGGTGTTGGTTTGGTGTGGATCTGATTTTTAGTTTATGAGTTTGTTTTCATATTGCAATGAAGTTTAAGTGTCTTGGTTGTATAGGTGTTCGATTATTTTTATATGTATAAATAGATTTGATGGAGATTGGAAATTATCTGATTAGTTGATTTTGGTGGTTGGTGTTTAATTATTGGTAGGTTTGGTCGATCGGTAATATGTATATATGTATGTAGATGTTGTTGGTTAGAGAGGAGTATGTTACGAGGTTGTTTGGTGTGATGGTTTTTATATTTGGTGTAAATTTGTGTGAGGATTTAGGTCCTTCTTCTTCTTATTTTGAGGGGATAATCCATCGCTGAAAAACTTTGTGGTGTTCGGTTGAAGCAGGGTTAGCATGCAAGGCGTGCATGCTAGCCAGTGCACTACAGTACAATTTTTTGTCAACAAAAAAATACATTTTTAATCACATTTTTGCGTTTGAACGTCCCATTACAAATTTTAGGTTCTCAACACAATGAAAAAATGCCACAAGTATTCGTGCTGTGGCAACACTGATTAACGAAGAAAACAATATAAGCAAATACAGAAAACTAGCAAATGTTGGCAACGCCATCACGAATAAGAGTCAATACAAAAACTAAATAATCAACAAGGCAGACAAAGCAGCAAAAGATTAGTCTTGATAGAGCTGAAAAAGGAAAAATTTCTTTGAAAACCCCCACAAGCTTAAAATTTGATTAAATAAATGTGTGAATAAACAAATACAAGTCAAATTCATTATAAAAAAATGCAGCAGAAATTTGTGGAATAAATTCTGAAGTATACACACGAAAAAAAATTTTGTGTAAAAAGAAAAGGGGCGACAACAAAATTGACGGTAGAATAAAAGAAAAAATGGCTCAATGGCCAATGATTATGGGTAAACGAAATCAGGAGGCCATGTCCAAAAGAAATGCGCCTGGATATAATGGTGAGTTCAAATCAACAGGTCCCGACCCAAAGGTAAGACAAAAATGCAATGGGGCTACCTCCATTTCGGGAAGAAAGTGCAAAAATAGAATACACATATGAAAGTACATAAATACACAAATTATCACTTAAGAATTAGCAGCAGCAGCGTATAAGAGACAGAATATGTGTGTGTTCCATAAAAAATATGACATACACATAGTAGTACAGTGGGAAAAAACAAGTACGGCAGACAATTCATAACAAGCAGCTCAGTCAACCAACGTCGAACTTAGTCGCTACAGTAGATTTTGTATGGTACACTAACAGCAACAACGACGTCAGCGCATTGATACATTTAGTGTAGAGCGGGAGGGGTTAAAGAACCTTCACCACAATCAAATACGTCATCATTTGTTTGCTTGCTGGCTGGTTTATATGTTCTCCACACTCGATACTCTGTTTTAAAAAAATGTTATTTGTTTCTTCTTGGGCAATTTTTTTTATTGATTTTTGCTTTTCAACCCATCCCTCTTTCTTAGAGTTTAAAACGTAATGTTCATTAGTTAAAAGCAAAACAGAGTTAAAAAAAACAGCTGCCTCCAGTTTTTGATAGGGTGGCATGCTTCAGGAAGCGCTCATGGAACATATACATGATATGCACTTTTTTTTGTATGGTTTCAAGTCAAACAAAAGTTTTGAGGAGTATGTTTGTTCTTCTTTCTGGTTATTTTATTTTTTCCCTTCGTCGGGCAGTCACTGAGTAGCTGGCTCTTTGTTTTGTTAGCAAGTACAAGGAAACACATTGGATAGGTTCTAGACGAACAAACACGCTCTTACATAAATATTCACATGCGAATGCGGAAATCAACAAAAAGTGAAAACAAATGAATATAAGGGCCATACTTTGTATAAAACAAGTCGACCTATTATTATGCTACGCTTTCGTTCCAAAAAATTGAAGGAAGAAAAGTTTCGAGTAGACAATATTGTGATTGATCGTATGGAAATGAGTCCGAACTAAATTTCTTATCACAATGGACTGAATAGTCTAAGTGAGCCACATAATAATTCGGACTGCCACTTTAAAATTCTTCGGCTATTTATTTACGTTTTTATGGATTATTAGACGAAACTCTCCATAGTTAAAATATTTCGATCGGGACAAGTAGCCAAGAAACTGCAAAAAACTTTACAATACAGAAAAAATATTATCAATATTAAAAAGCTTATTGTTTAGGTTATTATGTACATAGAAAAATAGTTGTGGCAAAAAATGAAATATAGGCTGCAATTGATTCCTTAATATTGGCTTTTTTATTATTGATCTAAAATAAGTTTAAATGGTTATTTGATTCTTTTTCTTAAATATAGTCCAGTTCAGCTTAGCTACTTTTTTTATTTGCTCTATGGAAGATCAAGTGAGCAATAAATAAATAAAACTGGGATTTTTGGCCAACAACCAATGAATAAATGTCAAAAACTAAAAACATTTGCTTGAGGCTGCCTGTTGTTATAGAGACACTGAAACTAACAAATCCATCTGTGGTATGGTGGTGAATATCGTTAAAAACTGAATTTCTGAAGCTATACGTATAATAAAATAAAATTAATCAACCTACAGCAATTTTTGAAAAGCTTAAGGTGAGGAACATGGTCACTAGGAAATCGCTCCCGATTTTTTCTTTACAACATTTTATATAAAATGGAGGGATAAATTCTACAAAAAACATTATTTTTAGTACCATTTGGTAAATCAATATTCCCATTACACTTCCAAAATCTACTTTAAAAATTTTTAAGTGTATTGTTCTTTGTAATCAAATCCATTTTTAGTAGATTTTGAGTCTATGTGAATGGGGTATAAATTTTAGCCTAAGTATAGGAGGAATATACAAAATGTGTAATGTTCTAGTTATTTTTTCGTTTAGATATTCAATTTACTTTGGAAATTTGCATTCTCCTATTTAGAATTAGGTATCCAAATATAATCCACCGCTGGAAGAGTTTTTTATTTATTTTTCTGTTATTAGCAAGATATCTTATTATTTAGTATGCATTGTATGCTGATATAACGATTAACATAATATTACATTGTCAGTGGCCAGAACAGCGCCTTATAACTGGTATTTAGGCGATTTCTATATTAATTCAAAAGTCTAAATACTATTGCCACATTGAAAGCAGGTTTCCCTTTGACCGGGATTCCCTGAAATTTCGAAAAAATTTCCGCTTTTCCCGGGAAGAGAAAAGAAAACCCTAATGGTCACCAAATCACTCTTCATTAATACATTGAGTTAAAAACAAACCTTAAATTCATATAGATATGAGCTGATCAATTGGCAAAAATTTACACGCAATGGAATGGCTCCTCTTCAGGAAATACATTCTCGGTGAAAAATAATGACACGGAATTTTGAATCAAAAATGTTGAATCATCCCCATCTAACGCTTTCCCAATTTTTATAAGGAGACATCGACCATATATATTAAAATTATTACTTTGACATAAGCCCGTACCTTCTATGGGAAACATTTCCAACCGTCTTGACGATTCTATAGGAGAATTCTTCTATGCATAATCAAGATCATGGGTAATGTTACCTGTTTATATGCCACGCCAAACCGTATTCACAAACATTTGGCCGACTAAAAACTTTGATGTATTAAAGCATCAAGATGGTTCATATTTAAAATTGACATTTGTTATGCATGGCTTTGTTTTTGAAAGAAACGCTCAAAATGGGACCGCAGAGATTCGTAGAAAATAGTTTAACAGAGATAATTTTGGCCGCATTTCCGATATAATTGAATCGTATCTTTTCTTAAGGAGAATGCTGGTGACGGTTAGGCAATTTTTGTAAATGTATTGATTTTTCCTGCCTATAATATAAGTGCGTTTTTTAAAATATCCAAGTGCAGGTTTAATTAAATTAATTAAAGCTGATGCGTTTACAATTATTCATTAGAAAACTTCCCTTAACATCCCGAGTAGTGCGAAATAAGACATAGATTGATGTTCTTCTACGAATCGCACCAACGTGATAAAGCTTCAAGGCAAGCGTGGTAGTATACAATTAAGAGCAGACTTAAGAATCTTTCTACGCGTTTAGTCAGCGAACAAGCTCAAAGTAGATATTGTAAAAGAATAACTTCAAACGACAGTTTCGCTATCTTAGGTTAGGTTAGCGTGACAGCCGCGACGTATCAGGCTCACTTAGACTATTTCATCCATTGTGATACCACATTGGTGAACTTTTTCCCTAATTTACAAATTACGGGGATATTTTAATTAAAAACCTAAAAACTTGATTTTTATCTTAAAAAAGTAGGAGTCGACTTGTGATAGCAACCAAAAATCGTCTAATCCAAATTTAAAGAAAAGAAAAAAAAAACTACTTTCCGAAATTTTATTTTCGATTCGGCCTTTTTAATTGTTTTCAAACATCGTTGTTATTTTTGGGCTTTTTATTTTTTTTAATCCCAACGTTTCGCTTGGCGATTCAGCTTTCTTCAGGATGGTATTTATTATTGATATGTTAATCTTTCGTCTGTCTAATTTCTATTGCCCCTTTTAAAGTTTTTATTACGCTAACAATATAAACATGAGACAAACAAAAAAACTTTAAATATTTGCTGAAATATAATCAGACTTTAAAACTATTTGTAAAAATCAATAGTTAAAAAAGTAACCCTTTTTTAATTTTCAAAATATAAATTCTATAGGCTAAACAATATTTGCCGATTATTATTAGCACATATAAATATATTTGATTTTAAAAATAAAACTATAAAAAAATAATTTGGTTTGGCGGCACTTATTCTGGTATGAATGTGTGATGTGCTAACGTTTCAAGTTTGAAAAAATTACAAAAAAACTTACAGATCTATCTTTAAATTTGTTTTCATTTCTTATAATTATTATTTTTGTTTTTGCTATTATTGCCCAATTTATGTTTACTCAAAGATTATAGTTTTTTCTCTTAGTTACTATATTTTCGAGATTGGCATTAGGAAATCGAATATTTGTCAACGTTGCAAATATATCAATAAAATTGATACTATAACGTAATCGAATATAAATCATTCATAATTTTTCTCCTAAATGATGTAAAAACGTGACAATAATGGTGCTTGCATATAACACCCACATATTGTATTTAAATATGATATCCCTTTTGAAGTCAAATCCATAATAACCTATATTACCGAAATTGGTACGATAGAGTGGTTATTGAAGTACTACGATAAGAGAATCATACACACATATCCATAGTAACAAATAACTTCACGGTTTGTTTTGTTACATGACATAAATTTTGCCTATATACACATTGGAAGAAGAAACATAAAAGATGGTGAATAAAAAAAGAATAAATATTAAATTGTGCAGGGCCTTATTTTGGCAGCAGATTATGGCGCATAAAGAAATTTGTTGATAAGATAAAATGATAAGATCGACCTAAAACTATCAATGCTGATTGACGAAACGAGAGCTGGGTTTTATTTAAAAAAAGCTTTCGGTTACGAGCAGCAGTAACCTCCATAAATTTCACCTTAATAAAATCAATACTAATGTATGGTACATTGGCGAATTGAATGCGTGGTCATTCTGTTCAAGGCTTCGTACTATAAAATAAAATCTAATTTATTTAGTGCGACAACTTGACAATATGTCTGGTTTTTGCACTTTTTATAGCTTTGTTAGGTTTAGGTTTAGGTTAAGTGGCAGGCCCGATTAAGATTTCAGCGCTCAACTTTAGAATATTCAGTCCCATTGTGATACCAACTTAACTCTTTGTAACTAATATCATATCTGCCTTGTCTGTTTTGTTCATAAGTGGGACAGGGTGTTATCACTTTAAGTATTCTTTTTATAAGGCTGAGAACTTATTGGTTGGTAGGACAGAAGACTTTTTAAACATAAAATACTTCATACTCTATGAGTCTTGAATAAAAAGTCATACCACAAAGCATTTTCCCTTCCATTATTATTATTTCTTTATTTGTATTTAAATGCTTTAATGATCCAGACTTTAAAGGTTGAGTAAATACTAAAAAACAATTAAAACCTCGATGCAAAACATATTTTATTTAATAATTTATAAATTTCTCTTAAATTAAAAAGAAAACTATAATATCATATAATCTTCAAACTTGCCCTTTCAAATTTGGTTATTTTGGTAAATATCAAAAATTGAGATCGACTAAAATCAAAAAGTTTGATAATATTTTGACCAGCCATAAAAAATCATAATCTGTCAAATTGAGTCGTTAACTAAAATATAAAAAATCGTAATTCAAAGTCGGACATGAACGTCGAAAATTTCGATTTACGGCCATTTTCATGTAGCCTCCGTTAGGTTTTTAACTGCCCAATTAACCTCTAAGCGCAAATCCGCCTTTAGGCGCGTCTTTCGTTAAATACAGGAAGGCTTTTTAGTAAAACATGTCTTTAAGACAAAAAAGTTTAAAATAAAAAGAAAAACTTAGTTAAAAACTGTTCAGAGAGGCCTTTTGCAGTATACTACTGAATTTACCGTATACATATTTCTTGTTTCGGATTTCTTGTTTTTGTGTGGCAACATGAAATTTTAATTCAGCTGGCAAAAAAATTTTATGGCATTAGAGGCGTTAACAGAAAGTAAATTGCAAATATCTTCTCTCGCGATTAACTTTAACTGAACATTTTCGGCAGTTAAGTTCCTAAGTGGGCATATGGAATATATAGGCACAAAAATGACAGTTATGTCCATAATACGGTTTTAAAAAGTTCGTTACTTAACGGAACACTGACGGAGCTTCAATGAAAATAATTCGAATTCGCTGCAGTGAACTTCCATAAATCTGAAGCGCTTCCAAGGTAATTCAAAAACCAATTTTGTGGATTTTGTTAAAATCTCGAATTTCAGTGTTTTTCAAGCCATCAAAATTTTTGACACTAAATTTTGATGAGGTCCCCTTGTCATCGAGCTTAACATTGGAATCGGGCAGCACTCAGTGATAGAAGTTTCACAATGTGGTATTCACAATGGACTGGAATTAGTCTAAAGTGAGCCTGATACATCGGGCTGCGACCTAACGCTAACCTACATCGATGTTTTTTCTCATCTGTGTAGGCGCGCCTTCTTGGTAATCGACAATGTCTTATAATTTAATGCCCCATTTTCAAAGAAAACAAAGTAAAATATACAAGCGTATTTTTTTTGCTAGCGTCTATTATTGAGCAGCACGTTCAAAACAAATACTGAATTAGCCGCCATCTGGCTGAACCAGTAGATGGATAAACAATGGATTAAGTTCCTACGCATTAATATATGCGGAAACATATTTTGGGTATGATAAGGCTGCTTGTATGTATTAATGACTAAGCTTTAGGCAAATTTGAAGGGCTTTGATAAAAATGGAGTTAACCTTAATTGTTAACATCGAAGGATTATGACATAAAACCCACATATTACAATTGCTAACAAAACTCTTGTTCAAAAGAGCATTATCCAAAAACTTTTTGAAGTCTCTCCAAAAATTATCTATAACCATAAATTTTCGCCTTAAATGATTTTATGTTTCTTTACTTTTCCAGAATTTCAAAAATATTATTGGAAATGAGGTCATTCGAGAAAATTTTGGAATAAGTGTCTTAATGTAATTCATTATGCTTAAATGCCTCTTAAGATTTAAATGAATATTCAGGGCCCATTGCACTTCAATACAAATCTGCTAACTGCTTAGCCACTACTGCACACAGCCTTCTGTACAGTAAGTTATGAGATGCTACATTTAAAGTATTATTTTGTGTCACATGCACAAAATTTCATATATTTAACAGGAAGAAACGACAAACAAACCAAAGAACATTGTTAGCAACAACAATTGAGAAAGAAAAAGAAACACAAGAAACAACAACAACAAAACAAGGCAGCAGTGGTGTCACAAACGGGAGAAACTCAAACAAACAAAAATGCATGGAAAAGCATAAATGCATTGCCTTGCCACAAATCTAGACATATTATTTGTTCAC
>PGFW01068420.1:0-12715 GCA_003123925.1 Haematobia irritans | reverse complement strand
AAAATAGTTTGGTCTTCACACCCAATGATTTCTAGGCCAGGACTTATTTTGAAAATGTTGAGCATTTTTTTATGTGAAAAACAATTTTTTCACTTGCAAGCCATTTGAGTTGGGGATTTGGGGACTTCTTGTGCGGGATTTTTTCGAAATCCGTTGAGTATATAAAGCAGGTTTCCAATAATGGATTAATTTCATGAAATTCTGTTTATTTCTACATTATTAAAAAAAGATACAAAAGGGTGCAAATGAAGCATTCCATCTAGAAACGACATCTTGCATTTTTAATCAGTTACATTTTTCTACAATTGTGAAATAAATTCGTGAGGACTCAGAGCTCAATGTTGCCCTCTCCCCAGTGTTCATCACTGATTTGCGACAATATATCCATAAATATAAAACATTTATCATACTACAAAATTTTATTTTACTTAAGTGACACCCAGAAAAAAGCTGATCCCTCCTTCTTTAAGTTAAAATGAACTCATTGTGGAGGAAAGTTAACTTCGCTATAGCCGGCCAAAAGACATTTTATTTGTTGAAAACGATGTGATTAGTTGCTAGAAATTTAGAATAATTGCATTCCATATATTAGTTAACACTTTTCCTATATGTTATATACCACTATTTACTTACAGAATAAAAAATTTAACTAATTTGAATTCATATTGGAATTGGCAATTCTTATTGAAATTTTTTCATCATTATCGACAAATCTTACACCATTTGTTAGCTAAAAACTTTTACTTCATAATTTAGAACTGCTTACCTTCGTATCTTTAAATTACAATTTTTATTTATTTCCTATAAGCAATTTTATCTTACTACAAAAGACATGTTTTATAATATATTAATATATTTATAAGAATCAGACAGAATCGATCTCTTTGAAATATTAGTTTATTATTCCAACTTATTTCCAATTCCCGGTATATTGTCAACTGTAAAACCACTTTTTCTTCTTCTTGTACTTTTCACTTTTTAATAAGTTGCTGCCTAACGATTTTGTCTCCTTTTACAATTTCAATACCTACAAATATTAAAAAATCATAAAACATTTTTGTTTGCAAAAGCGTACGTCCACTGAATATTACCTGATAATTGAAGATTCCAAAAATTGAAGACAAATGAAAGCGTTGTATTCTGCTGGATTTTCTTTCTTTATATACCAATCACTAACATTGATAGATTTATTTTCAAAAAAAACGAAAATTTTTCTCACTAATTTAAAATAATAAATCATTTTATATATTTTATTTGTTATTTATTATGGCGATTGCGATTTGACAAGTATCGATTACAGGTAGGACAAATAGAAATATAAAAAGCGAAAATTTCCTGATATTCTAACAGTTGTGATTTCCATAAGTTTTGATGGATTTGCAATAACTTCTTAGCTACGAATGAACTAAATAAAATATTCTTTCTATGCAAGTGTTGTTTCGTATGCTATGAAAAACTTTCTATTAAAAGGAAGTCGCAATTATCATCTTTTATAAGAAATTTATACTAATTTTGAGGAAAACTGTGGTTTTATTTCGGTTTTGTTTATTTTTACGAATGTTTTTGTTATTCGGTGAATAAAATTTTCTTGTTTCAGTAGTAAATTCTTATTACCCAGCGAAAAAATAGTATGAGCTAAAATTCCATGCCTATTCTAGTAATGAACTGATTCCTAACTGCTTACGCTATAGATTTTTTTTTACTGCAAAACGAGTAAATTTTATTATTTCTCACAAAAAATTTACCTTAATGGAAAATTAAAATGGCATTAAACTATATTGCATGAAAAATTTTTCCTTTTAGTTTCGAAGCGCACTTTTGTTCTGCGGTGTAGGATGGGCGGTATATTAACTTTGTCATTCCGCTTGAACAGACATCGAATATATTGCCCTCTAACACCCCCTAAAGTGCCTTCGAAACTAAAGGAAAAATTTTTACAATCAATATAGCTTTATCCATATTTATTATCCATTAAGGCCTAAATTTTTTGTGAGAATAATAAAATTTACTTCGTTTCAGTAAAAAAATCCATATACTGTAAAGCCAGTTAGGAATAGTTCATTAACTTAGACATAAGGCATAGGAATTTTACTCATACTACTTTTCTTTCGCTGCGTATAAGAATTTACTAACTGAACAAAGAAAATTTTATTTCACCGATAACAAAACATTCGTAAAAATAAACAAAAAAACCGAAAAATAAAAACCAAGTTTTCCTCAAAATTTAGTAAAATTCTTATAAAATGATAATTGCGACTTCCTTATAATAGAGAAGTTTTTCATACATACGGAAACAACACTTGGATTGAAAAAATATTTTTAGTTCATTCGTACTAAGAAGCTAATGCAAAATCAATCAAAAACTTATGGAAACACACTTGTTAGAACTATAGGAAATTTTCACTATAATTCTATTGTCTACCTGTAATCGATACTTTTCATCGCCGAATCGCAATAATAAATAACAAATTAAAATATATAAAATATTTATTATTTTAAATTAGTGAGAAAAAATTTTCGTTTTTTGAAAATAAATCTTATCAATGTCGTGATGGTATATAAAGAAAGAAAACACCAGCCAGAATAACAACCCTTTCATTTGTCTTGCATTTTGGAATCTTCGAATTTATCAGGTAATATTCAAGTGACGCTAACCTTTTTGCCAACAAAAATTTTTATGATTTTTTATATTTGTAGCGTATTGAAATTGTAAAAGGAGGACAAAATCGTTTAGGCATAACTTATTAAAAGTGGAAAAGTTACAAGAAGAAGAAAAAAGTGCGTTTACATTACAATATCACAACGGAAATTTGGGAAAATAGCTGGATATAATAAACTAATATTTCAAAGAGATTCGATTCATTGTTGATTCTAATAAAATATATTCAATATATTAATAAAACATGTTCTTTTTGTAGAAGATAAAATTGCTTATAGAAACAAATAAAATTGTATGTTAAAAACGAAGGTAAGCAGTTCTAATTAATGAAAGTAAATTTACCACAAATGCTGTAAGATGTCGAAATGGAATGAAAAATTTCAAATAAAATCATTCCATATATGAATTCAAATTAGTTTAAATTTTTCATCTGTAAGATATAGGTTGGCTAATAAATATAGGAAAAATGTTAACTAATATATGGAATGCAATTATTCCTAATTTCTACCAAAATCACATCGTTCAAACAAATAAAAACATGTCTTTTGGCGCTATACGAAGTTCAACTTTCTTCACAATGAGTTCATTTTAACTTAAAGAAGGGATCACTTTTTTCTTGGGTGTACTTAAGTAATAAAATTTTGTAGTAGATAAATGTTTTATATTTATGGGATATATTGTCCAAATCAGTGATGAACACTTGGTGGGAGAGGGCAACATTGTAGCTACTGAGCCTTCACGAATTTATTTCACAATTGTAGGTAGCAAAATGTTAATCTGATTAAAATGAAATGTCGTTTCTAGATGGCAATGCTTCATTTGGCACCCTTTTGTATCTTTTTTAATAATGTAGAAACTAAACAGAATTCTCATGAAATATATCATTATTGCAAACCTGCTTTATTATACCAAACGGATTTCGAAAAAATCCCCACAAAAAAGGTCCCCCAAATCCCCAACTCAAATGGCCTTCAAAGTGAAAAATGTTTTCACATAAAAAAAAAAACTAGCGTCAACATTTCAAAATAATGTTCCTGGCTAGAATCATTGCCATTTCATTGTGAAGACAACTATTTTTGTCTTCAACCCAAAGATTCAATATCTTAGTTTTAAATATTAATTTCTCTTATATCAAAAAAAAATGTTTTTTAGTTTAATGAAATTTGTCTAATTTATCAAATTTCAAGATCGTGCCTTAAATTTAAAGGAAACTATTTATAGAGCAAAAGATTATGAATTTCCTTTTAAATAAAATGTTTAAACAGGTTCACACTTATATATCTGTCAAGCACGAAACAGGGCGGATTTTTAATAAGTTTCGAGTGCATAATAACGTAGCTTTTTGGGTATACACTATTATTTTAAGCACATTCTTTTTTTACGTATAAAAGAAGTTATGTTTCCATGCAACTTAAGATATATTAAGTTTGGAAACATTCACAATTTAAATAATGAATGTGTGAATACTTTTACTCGTGAACTAATATGTAGCCGAGAACGGTATGAAACAACATATGGAAAAAAAAAGTAAGGAAAGTCTAAAGTCGAGTGGGGCCGACTATAATATACCCCATCAAAAAATTTAAAAGTGTTTCACAAACCATTGCTCTTTAAAAACACGCATTCCCGGAATCCCCCATTCAATTTATACCACTTCGATCCATCCTTTATTGGACAAGTTCACAAACATTTCTTTTAAAGCCGCATCCCAGAATCCCCTATCAAGTTTTTTTCCACTTCCAGATTGAGCGTGTTTCTTGACAAGCTCTTAAAAAGTAACGGAATTATGCCGTTTTAAGTGAAATGTTATGTTTGGACAAATAAATTTCGCAAACAAGATAGAAAATCAATAAAAAAGCACAAAAAAAAGCAAAAAAATATGAAACAATTAAAAAAAAATAAAAATAAAAAAACAATCATGCCCAGCTGGAATTTTGAAATCTTTTACTCCATGGAAATTCTATTCAGAAGGCTGTTTGCAAATTACGATAATTTAAATTTTTTGTTGATTTTTAAAAATGCGGGAAATAATTTATACAAAAATTCATGCCGAAAAAAAAAACAAAAACAAAATAAAAACGATGTATAACATAAAAAAAAAATATTTTTTTAGGAAAAAATATTTCAGTAAAAAAATTGTTGCTGGTGACGATTCAACCAGAGTTTTTTTATTTTTCATTCATAATAACAAAGAACATCTCAGGAAGTTGTTAGAATGTCATGCCCATGGTATTTTTCCATTTTTTATTGATGTTCATGTCCAAAAACAATTGAAAACGTTTTGATGCATCGTGTTCAGTGGCTGTTTGTGTTGACGTGTGCTAAGGCATTACCGATGGTTGTGCGTAATCTTAAATCTTTTTTCTAAATTGTGAGTTAGTCCAGACGCTGGTATATATTAGACATAAAAGGGTATGTGTAGGGTAAGTTCTACCAAAATTAATTACGAATCGCATATGGACTTTTGCACCGTACGTAGGGAGCCAGAATTGAAACATGAGGGTCGATTATATGGGGGCTATTATACAATTATGAACTTGATATGGGACCCAAATTTGGTTTGTGTGACTGGGGATCGATCTTATCTGAGGGCTATAAGTATAAACTAATAGACCCGATTTGACCTAGTCAGGCCATGGTTGTTAACGGCCATATACTCTCCAAGAGGCTCCAAAACCTTAATTTTGGGGTCGGTTTATATGGGGGTTATATATGATTATGGACTGATATGGACCAATTTGGCATGCGTTGTTAAATATCATATCACCACGTTCCAATTCTTCAACCAGATCGGGATGAATTTTGCTTGCTCCGAAAGGCCACCAGAGGTTCAAATCTGGCGGGATCGGTTGTATATGGGGGCTAGTATGATAATGTATGGACTGATATTGAAACCAATTCCTGCATGGTTGTTGGCATACAATATACGTTACTTAAACATCACGTATTGCATTCAACCGAATCGGATGAATTTTGCTCTTCCAAAGGGCTTCGGGAGTGTCAAATCTGGGGATCGGTTTATATGGAGCGTATATATAATTATGACCGATTTCGGCACCAAATTTGCATGGGTGTTTGGAGCGTCATATATTAACACCAGCGTACCAAATTTCAACCCGAATCAGTATGAATTTGGTCTTACCAATTTTTGCACGGTCATTAGAGGACCGTGATACTAACACCATGTACCAAATTTCACCGGATCGGATGAAATTTTGATTTCTTTTAGAGGCTCGCTAGGCCAAATCGGGATTGGTTTATCATGGGGCCTATATATAATTACATTACCGATGTCGACCAATTTTTTGTATAGATGTTAAGAGACCAATATGCTTACACCAATGTACCAAATTTCAGACGCGATCGGCATGAAATTTCTTCTCTTAGAGGAATCCGCCAGCCAAATTGAGGATCGGTTTATATGGCGGGCTATATATAATTATGAACCGATGGACCAATTTGCAAACGTGGTTGTTAAAAGGGAACAATATACTAACACCATGTACAAATTTCAGCCGGATCGCGATGGAAAAATTTTGCTTTCTTAGACGGCTCCGAAAGCCAAATCGGGGATCGGTTTAATACGGGGCTAAATATTAATTATGGACCGATGTGAACAAAATTTTTGCATGGTTGTTAGCAGACCGTTAACTTAACACCATGTACAAATTTCAGGCCCGAACCGGATGAAATTTGCTTCTCTGTAGACGGGTCTGCAAGTCCAAATTTGGGGCGTCTCGTTTATATGGGCGTTCTATTACGTAAAAGTGCAATGCGGCCATATCGGTCACGGACATGGACATGCTCAGATCGACTCAGAATTTCACCACCACCCAGAATATATACACTTTATGGGGTCTTAGAGCAATATTTCGATGTTTTACAAATGGAATGACAAAGTTAATATACCCCCGTCCTATGGTGGAGGGTATAAAAATGATAAGAAAATAAAAGTGTAACAAAAAAGGACTGATAAAAAACACAAAAGTGATTTTTTTTTTTTTTTGGTTTTTGCATAGTTTTTTTTAAATTTCTTCATCCAAATTTGAAAAACTTCAAGCACAACTTCTAAAAGCAATGCAAAAGTTAAAACTCAGTTGGAGATTATCCAAGTTTAGCCACTAACTTCCGGATCACAAATTGGGATCCAAACTAACATACTTTGTTTGAAGCTGGAACCCTGCACTAGTTTGTAGATCTAAATTTTTCGATACCATCTCGAATCCTTCGAATTAAAATTTTGTCTATGTGGTCGTATGAGTGTAAATCGGGGGAAAGATATATATGGGAGCTATATCTAAAGTTGAACCGATTTCAACCATATTCATATTCAGAACGCTTCTTCTACTCCCTATGCAAAGTTTCAATTAAAACACTTTACGACACTATCAGTTGTACTCTTTTGCACTTCAAGAAAAACTCAAGCAAAAACATACAATATACATAGGGACGATTTCTTCCAAAATCAATAAGTTTCTATTCTGCCTTTTCTTAGATGGTAATTTCCCATGGAAATTACACACGGCAATTTATTCTCCTCACATTGAACCATTTTTCCACCAGCCACTGCACCTCATGCTTCTCACATCAACTACATAATTGAATACAATTTAGTTAACTATGACATTTTTAAGTGAAAATAAGTTTTTAATTTGTTTATTTCAATTTAAAAAATGTGGCACTTTTGGTATAAAAAATATCTTAGTGTTGTTGCTTTTTGTTTTTACCTATTTTTGTTTTTTTTTTTTGTAAAAATCTAGCGGTTTTTGTGTGGAACAATTCTGACAACGCATACTCGTAACTGCGTTCTTCCTTGTTCTACTCATCCTAATTCTTTCCTTTAGAAACAAAAAATGCTAAAAAAAGTATTTGTGTTTTTACTTTTTCATGACAGGCAAAATAAATTATTTGCCCATGAAAAGATAAAAAAACAACAAAAGAAATCTTTGTTGGTCATATAAATCTTTGGGAGAAACGAATTAATGTTTTTGCGCATAGAGGACTCGACAAGACTTCCAAAGAACCCTTGCATTTGTGGGAATAAATAGGCCAAACATGCAGCTGTTATTGTTAATTTAATTAGAAATAACGCTTAATCTCTTTCGTTCGTGTCATGTCGTAAAAATTCTGCTATTATTTTTGTGTTTTATTAATCGCCACATACAACCGAAAAAAGTAAAAACTGTTAGGAAGATCATGAACTTACCTCGCACGAAAAATTGAACTAATTTTACTCCACCATTTTGACGATTTCCACAAAGCGCTAATTAAAACGGAAAATTTAATGCACTGTTGTACTTTTTAACTGAAGTTCAGCGAAAATTACATCCTTTCATAGAAGAAAAAATTAACTAAAAAGTAAAGAAGGAAAATCAATGGCGCCAAACCAATGACCATTTAACCATTACAGTATTCATTCATTACTATTTTTCGGCGGAATCGTCTTTTGCTTGCTTCATATTGAACTTATGTGTACGGTTATTGAACTTTAATAGCCACGCTTTAGTTCATAAAATTTTGATGGAAACAATACTTAAAAAAAGTAAAATTTCATTAAGCTGTGGATAAATTTCGTGTGAAAAAATAATAAAATTTAACTATAATAATTTTTTTCCATTAAAAACCTAAGTTAAATTGAGTGTTAGTTTAAATACGGAAAACTTTTTCCTGTGAATTACAATGTTGTCATTAAGGACAAATTGAATGTATATAAGATAAGGTTCACTGTTAAGTACTTTCCATTGAAAGTATTGTGAATTTGGTGCCACACCGCGAAATTATTTATGAAAACGCCAAAACGTTAATACAGCCAGCGCATAGCAAATACCTCTGATTATTAATGAGTGAGTCCATGCGGAATATCAAAGACACTTTAATTATTCATTAATTTATTAATTTTAAAATGGAACATTGGTTTATGGTGTTTGAAGTGTTGGAAGATCCACGAAAGAGTTGCTCAATTTGTTTAACCTTATCCGGCTTTCTGCACGCCAAAACAAAATATGACAAATGTATATCGTAACCGATTTAAAAATTTATCACCAACAATTTTTTAAATCCTTCACCACTACTGTGGTACAGGGTATAATAAGTTTGTAACGTCAAGAAGGAGCAATGCGTTTAGTATACCGATCGGCTTAGAATTAAATTTCTGAGTTTTTGATTTAGCGATGGTCGCCTTTCTGTCTGTCTGTATATGTAATTTTGTAGTGCTAGGAGTACAACTGCGCAATTTTTTGGACGATCGGCCACAAAAAATTATGTCACGGCGTTTTTTTGGATCAAAAGACAATCCGCCACGTTGTCAGTAATGATAGGTGACATTTCTGAGGCGTTTCAAAGCCGTCTCTAAAAAGCTTGATTTCACTGCCAATCGTGAAACGCCGTTCGGACTCGCTATAAAAAGGAGTCCCTTGTCATATGAGCTTAACATGGAATCGGCACACTCATTGATAAGAGAGAAGTTCACCAATGTGGGTGTCACAAGCGGACTGAATAGTCTTAAGTGAGCTTCTCGATTACACATTCGGCTGCCCACCATAACCCTAACCCTAAAACCTAACATTCCATGCTAATTAATGCCTTTATTTGATAAAAAGAACATTAGCCTATAAATAAATATTGCTTAAATCGCAGCCAAATATAACCTTGTGAAGTACGAAAAAATTTTGTTTAAGAATGCCTCAAATATTGTCCAATACCTCTTAATACATATGTATCGCCCAAATAAATCATACATACACTTGGTCAAAATTGTTATTAATAAAATGGCTTAAGTTTAAGCGATTTCATATTGTTTTACTAACATTGTTTTCCCCACTTTGGTCAATCTTAATTTTTAATTGTAGAGAATTTGTTAGAAATGTAAAAAAAAATGTCCAAATCGTTTCAGATTGATATACATGTATAATTCCAATGTAGCTACATTTATACAGTTCCCAATAAAATGATGTGATTAAAGATGGCACCAAAACTTTTGCGTCTACCACTGTGGTGAAGAGTCCGGCCTCACTCGTTATTTAGACTTTACTTACTTGTTTTAACTTGTAGATTATGACTGATTAGCGTCAGCAGAAGCCCGTTTTTTATTTAAAACATATGCACTAAACTTATAAACGCCTGCTTCCACAGTGTGGGCAGGGTATTAAAAAAAAACAAAAATTTTAAAAAAGGTGTATTGGATTTTTTTTTGAGGAAATTTAAATTAAAACATGTATAACAGGTTGGCTGATACCTCCCCGTCTGACACATAGATGGCCTCGCTCGGTATTAAATGCATATTATTTTATATAGTACAACCTTCAAATGACTTTCGCTGGTCAAAATTTGACGTCTGCTAAGTCAATTAGTTTGTTGAAGATAGCAGCTTCTTTGTGGAAGCAACTTTTGTCATGCGTGAAAAAAAATGGGAAAAAAAGGGAATTTCGTGTTTTGATAAAATACTGTTTCTGAAGGGAAAAAATATGTTGGAAAGCAAAAACTTGGCTTGATAATGAGTCAAGGTTTCTGCGGGACTCTGCCCCAGGGAAATCAACAATAAAAAATTGATTGGTCATCGCACAATTCCAAGCCAGTGGTGAAATAGAGCACGGAGGACGGTGAACGCAGTGGACACCCGAAAGAGTGCGTTACCGACGAAAAACATCAAAAAAAATCACAAAATGATTTGAAGTGAGCCGTTTAAAAATGAAATGATCGAGATAGCAGGAGCTTAAGGATATCAAAGGAACTGTTGGTCATATCATTAATCAATATTTGGATATGCGGAATCTCATGTGCAAAATGGGTCCCGCGCAGCTTCACATTTGACCGAAAAACAACAACGTCGTGATGATTCTGAGCGGTGTTTGCAGCTGTTAACTCGTAATACACCGAGTTTTTCCGTCGATATGTGACAATGGATGAAAACATAGGCTCATCACTTACACTTTCCTGAGTCCAATCGACAGTCAGCTTGAGTGGATTTAGTGACCGGTGAACCGTCTCCCGAAGCGTGCAAAGACTCAAAAAGTCCCGCTGGAAAGTAAAGGCCTCTGTTTTTTGGGATGGCACATGAATAATTTTTATCGCATTTCTTGCATTATACTGCACGTTATTGGAGCGTTTGAAGGTCGAAATCGTGGCAAAAACCGGCCCCATATGAAAGAAGAAAAAAGTGATTGTTCGCACGACGACAACGCGCACCGTGCACAATTATTGAGAACGATGGCAAAAAATTCATGAAATTGAGCTTCGAAATTGCCTTCCCTACCCACCGTATTTCTCCAAACTCTGGCCCCCAGCGACTTTTTCTGTTCTCATTCCTCAATAAGCATGCTCGCAGGAAAAAATTTTGCTGCAATGGAAGAGGTGATCGCCGAAACTTTGTTAGACCGGGCGACTTATCAGCAACCTGTTATACAAAGCAGTAAGTTCGGCCGGGCGGCAATCTTTAAAAAACCCACCACATGAATCAACTATAATAGTTTCCTTGAAAACTCTTCCCCTTAAAAACAGGTTACTTGCATAATATATATAATTAAGGGGGTTAAGATGACAGATATTTCTCCTTAAGCAGTCCAGTTCAACCAGCTTACGTTTCTCCGAAGATAAGTTAAAGATCTCTACCTACGAAGACTAGCATCAGATTCCTGGATTTAAACAACGTTTTTGTTTGAGTTTTACAGCATCTCGTGTAGGTGTGCAGAAAATGATGAACTACGCCTTGATTATGAATTCCAAACTCGTGTATTGATTTTTACTCACCATTATTAAAAATGCATTAAAGAAATAAAATCTGGAAAGTTTTGCTTTCAGTTATTTTCATGCAAATTCATGATCAGTCGACTTCTACCTCAAAGATAGTGACATCGGTCTATATGGCAGCCTTACCAAATGGACCGATAAAAATTAAATCCGTTTAAATTTCAGGGATATTGGATATAAACTATGGTTTGTAGAAGCCCAAGAAATAAATTCGGGAGATCGGTCTATATGGGGGTATACCAAAACATGGATCGATAAACCCTATTTTCGGCAAACCTATTTGTGGTTATAAAATACCTCCGGATTTCAAATTTCAGGCAAATTGGATAAAAACTATGGTTTCTAGAAACCAAAGAAGTAAAATCGGGAGATTGGTTTATTATGGCTATACCAAAACATGGATCGATAGAACCTATTTTTGGCAAACCTATTTGTTGGCATAAAATAACTCCAGAATTTCAAATTCAGGCAATTCGGATTGAAAATACGTTTTCTAGAAGCCCAAGAAGTCAAGATCAAAGGAGATCGGTCTATCATGGGGCTATTTACCAAAAAAGTGGACCGATACACACCATATTCGATTACAGCCTATTTTTCGATCCAAAAATATTCTAGATTTCCCACAATTTCAGACAAATCGGATACAACTCACGGTTTATAGTAGCCCAAGACCGTAAAAATCGGGAGATCGGTCCATACACACCGATTCTCTCGACACACCTATTTGCAATCTCGCAAAATACTGCTAGATTTTCAATTTTACGGCCAAATCGAATAAAAACTACGTTTCTAGCGGAAGCTCAAGACCGCCAAGATAAGGGTGAAAAACCCGGACTGCATATAGATAGCCATCTTCGAACTAGGCCTTGCGTGCAAGACAAAAGACCGAATCTGCTGCCAAATTTCAGGACGATAAGCCGCCATTATGGAGACTTTGCCAGCGCTTGATTACAAAAACAGGACAGACAATCTCCTTTTTTCTCCTTAACCCAATGATTCTAGGCCAGGACTTATTTTGAAAATGTTGAGCTATTTTTTTATGTGAAAACAATTTTTCACTTTGAAGCCATTTGAGTTGGGGATTTGGGGACTTTTGTGGGGATTTTTTCGAAATCCGTTGAGTATATAAAGCAGGTTTGCAATAATGATTAATTTCATGAAATTCTGTTTATTTCTACATTATTAAAAAAAGATACAAAAGGGTGCCAATGAAGCATTCCATCTAGAAACGAACATTTCATTTTTAATCAGTTACATTTTTCTACAATTGTGAAATAAATTCGTGAGGACTCAGAGCTCAATGTTGCCCTC
>PGFW01068381.1:0-11652 GCA_003123925.1 Haematobia irritans | reverse complement strand
CTTGTTTTTTAATTGAAATGTCTTCAATCACAGAAAATGATAGTATCAATTAAAAAATTAATTTTTGTGATTGATTTTTGTTTCAATTGAAAAATTTGTTGAATCAATTAAATTTTTAATTGAATATTTTTTAAAACTCAATTAAAATTTTAATTGGAAAAATTTTCGTGAAATTTTTTTCTGTGTAGTTAAGTGATTCGACTTAAAACTGGATATCTTTACATGAAAGAAAATTTTGTTTGACTAAAGTCTACTTGGCTTTAATAATTCAGAAAAAAATTTAAATTTAATAAAATTGGCTTTAAATTTGTTGACTTTTTGTATCTTAGCTACAAAGCAAAAAAGAGTTCCAAAATAGAACATGTTTTTTCAATACTTCATTTGAAAGACATTTTTTACTTGAAGCATAGCAAAGTTTCTACTTGAAGTCGAACTTTAAATTGTCATTTACACATTTTAAAGGACTTTGATAGCACATGAAGAAAAAAGTGAAAAAACGAATAAATTAACAGATGTTTCCTTGAATGAAGTTCGCAAAACTCAAGTTTAAAGGAGAATTATGTGTTCAAAGTATCCTTATTTCAATTCATTTCATTTTATTCATTTATTTTCATAATCTGTAAGCCACATTTGGTCAAATCGATTACATGACATAAAAAAATTGGGCCTTTAAATATCTTAATTAGTTATTTAGTAATAAAATATAATTTTTATTTAAATTTCAATTAAATTTTTAATTATATAATTTTAAATAAACTTGAATATGAACACGAACATGGTTTGAGCCAAAATTTAACGATTCCTGCATGTATTTGGAAAATAAATATTTCCGAAAATATTTATTGGGTAGAGTACGCTTAGTATTCTTTCTCAACATAGTAAATGTGGTTATTGTTTTGGAAGAAAAATCTGGATCATAAAGCGTATGGTTCCTATATATACTCGACTATTTGTAAAAAAGTCGAAGTAGAATTTTTATAAAATAGCTAGAAAAATATCAACAAAATATTTCCAATTAATTTAATTGTTTTGGATAAACACAAAATCTTTGGATCTCGGCATTTTTTCCAGTGTAGGTAGATTAAACTATCATCATAGTTTTTATTGTTCAGTCCAAATTGGCGAGAAGACACATACCAGTTATTAGCAAAGCCAATTATTGATATCGAGCTTCAAATCTCATCACGCCCAAAAAGGGAATAATGTAGAAAAATTTTTATACACTGAAAAAATATTGTCGTGAGACCAATGATTTCTTGTCGTTAAAATGTGAATACGAAGTTGGCTTAGCATAGAAAACGCATTTTTCTGATATAAAGTTTTTTCCTTTTTTACTTGAAACATAATTTATACTTTAAGTCTAGTCTGAATTTGGAAATTTAAGGTGTTGATAACACGGACTTTGATAGCACATGAAGAAAAGAAAAATGGATTGTCAATAATCATTAATTAATGTCATTTTAATTTTTTTGTTGTTTTCAATCACGAAATTAATTGATCCAATTCATTTTTAATAGAAATTTCTTCCAAACACAAAAATGATAGTATCAATCACAAACATCAATTCAAATTAATTGTTCTCATTAAAAAATTAATTGATCCAATTACAAAAGTAATTGATGAAAGCAATTTTTGTGATTTTTATTTTAATTAAAAATTTGGTTTAATAAATTAACTGAAAATGTTTTCAAACTCAATTAAATTAATTAATTGGAAATATTTTGTTGACATTTTTCGAGGTATTTTATAAAAATTCTACTTCGACTTTTTTTTACAAATAATGGATTATAGATTTGTATCCCTGCAATCACAGTTTATATAGCAACCATATGATTTATGATCTAGATGCGAGATTTTGCTTCCAAAAACAATAATCTCATTGCAATGGTGAAAAAGACTACTAAGCGTACTCTACCCAAGAAATGTTTTCTGGAATATTTTGTTTCCATATACATACAGGAATCGTTAAATTTTGGCTTAAAACGAAACTAAAACAAACGCCAAAAAAAACGTACTAAAATTTCCAGGAAAATTTTCATCTACACAAAATTAATAATTTAAAAAATGAATTGCGTTTTGGCGACTGAAATCAATTAAACGTTTAATAAAAAAATAATAATCCCGAAGTAGAGTGATCCAAACCGGTCGGTGAAAACCGGTGGACCGGTTTTTCGTTTTGCACCGATTGTCGGTTTTGTATAAAATACTATTTTCGGTGGATCGGTAGATCCGGTCCGGTTTTCGGTTTTTTATTTTTAATTTAAACTGAAATAAGAAACCTTCCCGAATGTGTTTTTTGCGCATTTCCATCTCTTTTCTTAACACTTCCAATATAGTATACATCCAAACTGTCAAATAAAATACGTTAGTTTTCTAAAGAAACCCAGAGATAATTTAATGAAATATAAACAATTCGTGCTTGTTCAATTAGGAACGCATATTTTGTCAACAAAATCTATGAAATTACTTACGTTATTATTATACTTATTTTGGGGTACACTGAAAACAAAGCATGCCCGGTTCCAAAGATTTTGACTTTACTTTAGCAATTTTGGTATTGATTCCGAGCCAAAGAAGCGGAGAATTCAAGTTAGGATATTTTTAAGACACAATTCTCTTTTAAATTTGGGTTTTGTGTACTTGATTCTGGAAGCAAATTTTAATTTTTCGCTTTTTCAGCTTTTTTTCTTCATATGCTATCACAGTCCTTTAAAAACAAGTTAACGACAACTTTATTCTTCAAATGCAGACTCGACTTCCAGTAGAAATTATGCTATGTTTCAAGTAAAAAACGTCTCTAAAATAAAGTGTTGAAAAACATGTCCTATTTTTGAAATTTCAATTTCATTAATTTTAAAGAATTTTTCTTTCATGTTATGATACCCATTTTTAAGTCAAATCACTTAATTATAAGGACAAAAGGCAAGTTTGAAGAAATTTGTATAAATGGGAATTCATCGCCGTGCGCCTTACGTGGGAGCCATCGTTGTGCAATGGCCCTCCTTGGTCATGGATTCAACCCCAGTTCGACCCAAACAGCAAAATTGTGTTTCAGGGTGTATGCTGAGGCGTTTTCAAAGCTTTTCTAAGTAACTGTCAGCCGCCAATGTAAACGCCGTTTGAACTCGCTATAAAAAGGAGCTCAACTTGTCTATTGAGCCTACCATAGAAGCACTCATTAATAAAGGAAGATAGTTAAATCACGTATAGTAATCACAAAGGACACCTAACCTATCACGGTGTTCTGGTTTATTCAGTCGTTGTTGTATTGGCATACCATTTTCAACGCACTAAGAATACGTTCTAGGTTACCAAATAATTTTGCATAATTATCACAAATTTTTACTTGAAGTCGTTTCGTTTACTCCAAAAAGCCAGCAAAAAGAGAGCCAAGAAAGATGTGACATTGAAGAAATAGAGCAAGTTGCAGAGCAGGGCTGCCATAAAATTTTAATGAAAATTCACTTTTTTTCCGAAGAAATCGCCGTAATCGTCACTTCCATTTCAAAAATCGTCAAAAAATCTGCAATGTGAATTATATTAAAACCAAACAAATTTTTGGTTAAAAACAAAAGCATTTATTTCATATAAAGAAAAGAAAATTAGCATACATAACTATGCAATTCAACAACAAAAGCATAAGGACTTCAGTTTTGTATAAAAAATAACATAAAACAAGTATATACGGCCGTAAGTTCGGCCAGGCCGAATCTTATGTACCCTCCACCATGGATTGCGTAGAAACTTCTACGAAAGACTGTTATCCACAATCGAATTACTTGGGTTGTGTATCTTAAAATCATAGGACCGATATGGACTTAGTTAAGGCATGGTTGTTAACGGCCATATACATACTAGCACAATGTTCACCAAATTCCTCACACCTCGTATGAAATTTGCTTTCTCAAGATGCTCCAGAACACAAATCTCGTAATCGGTTTATATGGGGGCTATATATGATTATGAACATGATATGAACCACTTTCGGCATGGTCTGTTAAAGTACCATATACTACCACCCCACGTACCAAATTTCAATCCAGATCGATGGAATTTTGCTTCTCCAAAAGGCACAGAAGGTTCAAATCTGGGAAGCGGTTTATATAGGGCTAATTAAGTAATTATGCACCGATGTGGACCAAATTTTTGCATGGTTTTTAGAGAGCCATATCTAACACTTGTACCAAATTTCAGCCGGATCGGGTTGAAATTTGTCTTCTCTAGAGGCCTCCAAGCCAAATTTGGGGGTCCGTTTATATGGGGGCTATACGTAAAAGTGGACCCGAATATGGCCCCCATTTGCAATACCATCCGCCTACATCAAATCAACACTTGCGCCCAAATTTCAAGTCGATAACTTTGTTTCGTTCGGAAATTACAGTGATTTCAACAGACGGGACGGACGGACTATGGCCTCAGTTCGACTCAGAATATTCACCACGACCCAGAATATATATATATTATGGGGTTTAGATGCCAAATTTCGATGTGTTCAAACGGAATGACAAAGTTATATTACCCCTCCTATGATGGGGGTATGAAAAACATTTAATAGCCAATGCTAAGCAATTCCAAGAAATAATAAAAAATTATTTTTGTAATATATAGTTATTAATCAGTAAGATTTTTTATTTAAAAATAAAATAAAGATCTTTAATATTTACGTATGTGTTGCACGATTTTCCAAAATTTCAACATAAAAATTAAGAGGTACAATTTTCTTAGAATAAATTTTCCAAAATTTTCTTAGAAATAAAATTTTTGACAAAATTTTCTAATAGAAATAAACATGTGCAAAAAAATTTCTAACCAATATAAAAATTTTGCAACAAAATTTTTCGTACAGAAATAAAATTTTGACGAAAATTTCTTATAGAATTAAATTTTTGCAAAAATATTTCTTAGAAATAAAATTTTTGCAAAAAATTTCATAGAAATAAAGTTTTGACAGAGTTTAACTATAGGAAAATTCTATAAAAATAAAATGTGCAAAAATTTTGAAAAATTTTTCTGCTAAAAATAAATTTTCTGAGCAAAAAATTTTTCTATAAAATACAATTTTTGACAACATTTTTTATAGAAAATAAATATTTTGACAAAAGTGTTAATATAAATTAAAATTTGACAAAATTTCTATAGAATTAAAAAATTTTCACAACGTTTTCTGTAAGAAAATAAAATATTAAATTTCTATAAAATTTTCTTAATTCATTATAAAGCATCTTCTTTCGATAATATAATATTTTTGCTTACAGCTAAAACTTCAAATTAAAAATATTTTGAAGTTGTTCAAAATATTTTTTTAATTTGGTAGATTTTTGGTTTTTTTTTCCAATTATTTTGGTGATATTATTTTTTGCGCAAGTGCAAAATGAAGCAAAAACTTTGTAATTTACTTATCTGACAACTGCCAACTTACATTTTCTCTTTTTTGCTGTGTTCTAAACCGTGTAAACGAACTGCTTCTAGTCAAAAATTTTTGACGGAGCTAATATCGTCAATTTTTGGGCCACAAAATCAGAAAATCTTGCATTTTGCTATTTTTTGAGCTAAAAAAATCGTCAAATGCGCGATGGGTTATTAGGTTAGTCTATTGTGCAGCCCGATGTATCAGGCCACTTATGAACTATTTCAGTCCATTGTGATACCACAGTGGCGAATTCTCATCTTAATCACTGATGCTGCCCGATCCATGTTAAGCTCAAAATGGACCAAGCGAGCTCCTTTTTATAGCCGAGTCCGAACGGCGTTCCACATTCAGTGGAAACCCAAGCTTAGAGAAGCGCTTGAAACCCTCCAGAAATGGCACCAGCATTACTGAGGTGGGGATAAATCCACACGCTGAAAACTTTTTGCGTGTTCGGTCGTAACAGGAATCGAAACCCACGCCATTGTGTATGCAGGCGCATGCCTAAACCATTGCACCACGGTGGCAATGGGTTAGCGTGCCATAAATCGGCAAAAATTGGCAGCCCTGGTTGCAAGTTTTTGCTAGGATTTTGGCCAGTGAAAACTTCGCAAGAATTTGTATAAACAAAAAAAACGTGTAATTATACAGAGTCAATATGGCAATATGTAGTATAAAAAATAAATATTTTTTTATTTTTAATTGATTTTAAAAGGCTTTAAATTGGCTGATTGATAATCTGGTACTGGATGGCGTTTCGCGTAACATTTCTGCTAATTTTAGCAAATAATGAAAAACTTCAATTTTAACTCTCTTGTAATTTAACGTTTTACTGGATTTTATGGTACAATAGGTTGGTGAAATGTCTTTTTATGTTAAAGGGACTGTTCCTTTATTGTTTTTGTGTTGCTTTTTAGAACATTTTGTGTAATAAAAACACATCACAAATGTAAACGACTTTTTTGTGCGACCTTTTTTGAATATGAGACTTATTTTCGGCTTTTTCAAAATTTTCCAGCAGGTAACACTGTTAAGATGGAATACAAAAAGGAAAGAGACTAATATAATTCCGGGGCACGTTACGCGATATTCAAGGCCAATTACTTCTTCATTACTTTCAAGTATTTTTAAAACTTTCCACCACACGCACAGAAAAAAACAGGTTTGACATTGGCTGCCGATAGATTTAATGCTTATACTAGAACATGATTTTGTCTTTGTAAAAAAGGACTTTCGAAGCAGAGAAAAAGTTATGCTGGCATAAGCATCAATGCCGCAAACATGTTCTATTACTTAACAAATGATAGAATTTGAGACCCATTACATGGTCGGGAGAATCAAAGTCAATTTTTTGACTTTTTTCGTGTGGAAAAAACGTATTTTTTTAGTACGTATAGGACATGTCTAAGAACCATTACATGACCATAAAAGACAATGTACATTGTTTTCGTGACCATTTATATTTTTTTTTTACTTTTGCAGCGAAAAAGAATTTTATAAAAAACATTGACAGGTACACAACTGTTAGAAAAATATGTTTTTCATATGTTCCGATATAAACAAAATGTGTTTCGGGCGCACAATTTTAAAAACACAATATATTAATGCAAACATGTAAAGTTCCTAAACTACACTAAATGTTTGGGACACATATGTTAATATGTTACAATATATTTATGTTTGGGGCATGAATGTTTCATAAAATAATACGTGTGAATTTAAACATATTATAAATTTACAAATTTCGAGTAAACAATATATATTGTTGTGATAATTTTATTTCAGAGAGCAACAGAGAGAGAGAGAGAGAGAGTTATATAGAAAGAAATAGAGATGGAAACCGGGAGGGTTAACGAAAGATATTCACAATAACCAGCAGAAGATATCAAAAGAGAGCATTTCTTTGTAACCACTTGTATGTTGTTTCGGAAAACGTTTATATAACGTCAAAAATTTTGATATGCTTAAGTCTAAATATAATTTTATTTGAATATTAGAGTTAGTTATTCGGAATAAAGAGACATGACAAATCGGAAACCAGAGAATATGACATTAAAAAAAATGCGTGTTGTTTTCGCCTGAGAGCAAGCATTTAATGTCATGTGTAACATGCACTGAAAAAACAGTGAACCCACCAGGAAAGATAACTTTCGATTAATTTTAGAAAATTTTGAACTTTTTTAGAAAATTTTAACTAAACGGTATTACAAGCGCTGGCATCAACTCCGAGTATGGCAAAAATAAGTAATAATTTTTTCGATAAATTAAGAAAAATTTATAGACATAACTAAAATTTTTTCAGTAGTTAAAGAAAATTTGTAGTTTTAGAGAGAAATCTTGGAGTTCAAAATTGCAAGAATGCTTAGTGACATACGAAGTTTCATGATGGACACATTTTTGAGTTAAAAATTTACAAATTTAAAGAAGTAATGAACTATTTTGTAAGAAAATACGAAATTAGGAAATCTATTATGCTTTATTTTTAGTGTATAAAACTTTTTCGCCGTTTTTTATTTCATTTAACTAACATAACGCAAAAAATTATTTTGACTAAATATAATACTTTTTCAAACACTAATGAATTCTATGAACTAATATAAAAGCTTAAATATGGGCTTTAGTGACAATAGAGAATTTCACTTTTTTTTTGAGTGTGTGTTTTTTTGTCAATTATGGCCACAATTTTTCCGTTGAATTCGTTAAAAGAAATCGAACGGTACGAGCGAGTAAGTCAAAATTATTAATGCAAAGGAAAATTAAAAAAAACAGTGGATAAAACCATTGATAAAGTTTTATTTTTCTTTAAATGAATTATTAAAAAAAAAAAGTAAAAGGCAAAACTCAGGGTTAATTTTAGGCGATTAATGCCAACTTAATACCGGCATGCCTACACCTGAAAAAAAAGCATGCCCGGTTCCAAAGATTTTGTCTTACTTTTAAAAAGTGGTAATTGATCCGAGCCAAAAGATTTGATGAGAAATACAAGAATAAGGATAATTTTTAAGACTACAATTCTCTTTTAAATTGGGTTTTGTGTACTTACTTCTAAGAAGCAAATTTTAATTTTTTCGCTTTCTTCAGCTTTGTGTTTCTTCATTATGCATCAAAGTACTTTTCAAAAATGATGTTAACGACAAACATTATTTTCCAAATTAAGACTCGACTTTCCAGTTAAAATTTTGCTATGTTTCAAGTAAAAATCGTCTTTAAAATAAAGTGTTTGAAAAAAATGTTCCTATATTTGAAACGATTTTTTGGCTTGTAGTTCAAGATGCCAAAAAGACAAACAAATTTAAAGAACAATTTCAATAAAATTTAAAGAATTTTTCTGTATTATATGAAAGTTCAAGTTGACCTTAACCCAAAACAGTTTTTCTTTCCATAGTTATGAACCCATTTTAAGTCAACCACTTAATTATTAGAGGACAATACGACTTCATTGAAAAAGTTTATCGACTTTTGGACAAGGAAAAATACTTTATATTGAGAAATGCGTCTTCATGCTAAGCAAAATTTTGCATTCGTATTTTAAAGACAATGAAATCTTTGACTCACGGACAATATTTTTTTTCAGTGTAAATAATGTATGTGTATATATATAAATTATTTTAATGTAGTTTTTATGCTTCGACCCAACGTTCTTCTTCTTTGTTAGAGTGTGTTGAGTTTTCTTCCAAAATTTCTACCCTTTATACCAAAACGTTTTTGTTACAAAATTGTTATTTTTGCAGATAAAAAATAATATGTTTATTCAAAGGCTCAGTCCATTTCGTTGTATAATCAAGCCACTGTTCTGACTGTAAATCTTTAATAAGCCCACATTTGCGAAAGTTTCCATTATAAAAATATTAATAAATACGAGGGCGGTCGGAAAAATTTCTTAGCCTATCAATGAAATAGAATAGTTAGTTTTTCAAAAAATAGTTTTATTATATGCCACCACCATAGGAATAGGGGGGTAATATTAAACTTTGTCCATTCCGTTTGTAAACACATCGAATATTGCTCTAAGACCCCAAAAGTATATATATTCCTGGGTCTGGTGAAATTCTGAGGTCATCTGAGCATGTCCGTCCGGTCCGTCCGTCCGTCCGTCCGTCGTCCGTCCGTCCGTTCTGTTTGAAATCAACGTAACTTCCGAACGAAACAAGCTATCGACTGAACTTGGCACAAGTAGTTGTTATGATGTAGGGCCCCCCCCCCCCCCCCCCCCCCCCCCCCCCCCCCCCCCCCCCCCCCCCCCCCCCCCCCTCGGTGGTATATGCCAAAATGGGCTCATATCGGTCCACTTTTACGTATAAGCCCCCCATAAAAAACGGACCCCAAATTTTGGCTTGCGAGGCCTATATGAGAAGCAAAGATTTCATCACGATCCGGCTTGAAATTGGTACATGGTGTTAGTAATTGTTCTCTAACAACCATGCAAAATTGGTCCACATCGGTCACATAATTATTATAGCCCCCATATAAACCGATCCCGATTTGGCTTGCTAGGCCCCTAAGAGAAGCAAATTTCATCGATCGGCTGAAATTTGGTACATGGTGTTAGTTATATGGCTCTAACAACCATGCCAAATTTGGTCCACATCGGTCCATAATTATATATAGCCCATATAAACGCGATCCCCCGTTTGGCTTGCGAGGCCTCTAGAAAGCAAATTTCCCGATCCGGCTGAAAATTTTTGGTACGTGATGTTAGGTATATGTCTTCTAACAACCATGCAAAAGATTTGGTCCACATCTCGGTTTCATAATTATATATAGCCCCATTTTATAACCCGATCACAAGATTTTGTCCTCCGGAACCCTTTGAAGACCAAAATTCATCTGATTCAGTTGAAATTTTGTTACGTGGTGTTAATATAATTGGCCTCAAAACTCCCATTGCAAAAATTGGTCGATATCTGGTCCATAATATATATTATAGGGCCCCATATAAACCGATCCCAGATTCTGACCTACCAGAGCCCCTTTGGAAGAGCCAAAATAACTTCCCTTCGGTTGGAAATTTGGTACGTGATGTTAGATATTATGGGTTATTCCAACAACCATGCAGCTTAATAAGAAGTTTTAAGTTACAAACCAAGGTAATTCGATTGTGGGATGACATCTTTCGTAGAAGTTTCTTACGCAATCCATGGTGGGTGGGTACATAAGATTCGGCCTTGGCCGAACTTGCGGCGCGTATATACTTTTGTTTCTTCTTATATAATCACCTGGAAATTTTCAATAATCACTTAGCCCAACGCTTTTCTAGGCAATTTCTTATCCCTTGATTAAAATTAGTTATTCCCTCAAGGTCTTCAAAATGTGGTTTTACACTGTTAATGCATCTTCATTGAGGTAAAATGTTTGTCAGCAAGGAATTTTTTTTATTTTTGGTAACCAATTAAAAGTCACTGGGAGCTAAATCATGGGAGAATAAGCGTGGGTGGTCAAGCAACTTTTCCCCCCCCCCCCTCCCCCCCCCCCCCCCCCCCCCCCCCCCTTGTTTCCCCCCCCCCCCCCCCCCCCCCCCCCCCCCCCCCCCCCCCCCCCCCCCCCCCCCCCCCCCCCCCCCCCCCCCTTACTTTTAATTCGTTGATTTTTAAACCATTTGTAAAACACTCTTGTGCGCTTTGGTGCGTTTTCTTTGATGAAAATTATTTTTTTTGTTTGGTTAAGCCATTGGACGTTTTTCTCGAATTTGTACATTTTAATTGATCTCAAAAGGTTGCAATACTACATCTGAATTTGATTGTTTACCTTTTTGCAGATAGTCAATCAATTAAAATACCTTTGAAGTGTCCCAAAAAACCGTTGCATTAACCTTACCAGCCGCATTGAATTGTTTTTGGCCTTCTTTTGGGGCACTTCCTTCCAGGCTAGTCCATTGTTGGGATTGTTTCTTTTGTCTCTGGAGTAAATGGTGGTGGGAATCCATGTCTCATCAACAGTTTATGAAACGACGGCCTTTAAACAATCCATTTTATTTCGCCTTAAAACTTATCAACGAGCTTGAGAAATTTTTCATCTTTATACGTTTTGATCGGACTGTTAACAAATGCGGCCACCCATTCTTGCCCCAGAAAGTTTTTTCATCTGCTTAGTTCTTCATGCAAAATTAAATGCGACTCGAATCATTTGAGATGCCATGATATTAGCAATTTCACGCACTTTTATTCGTCGACCATTTTAATTTAACCATATCATGCACTTTGGCTACAACCACTACGTGGTTCGTCTTCAATGCTTGTACGGAATTT
>PGFW01068376.1:0-13268 GCA_003123925.1 Haematobia irritans | reverse complement strand
AACACACACAACGAGAGAGACTTTTAAATACCTCCATCATAAGTGGGGGTTATATTAACTTTGGTCATTTCCGTTTGTAAGCAGCATCGAAATTTATAATGTTCTAGAGAGCCCCATATTAAAGAATTATATATTCTGGGTCGTGGTGGAAAATTCTGAGTCGAACTACGCATGTCGCGTCGTCCGTCCGTCTGTTGAATCACTCTAAACTTCCGACGAAACAAGCTATCGACTTGAAACTTTGTACAATGTGAGTTGTTATCGACTGTAAGGTCCGGATGTATTGAAAATGGCCATATTGGTCCATATCTATTACGTATGCCGCCTATATAAAGGGACCTCAGATATATGCATTGTGGTAGCCTCTAAGCAGAAGCATATTTCATCTCGATTCCGGCTGATTAATTCTGGCTAATATGTGTTGGTTATAAATGGTTCTCTAACAAGCATGGCAAAAATTGGGTCCCATCGATCGCATAATATATAATATAGGCCCCATGATAAACGCGATTCCCCAGATTTGCTTGCGGGGAGCCTAAAAGAGAGCAAATTTCACTTCCGATTCCTAACTGAAATTTCTGGTACACTGGTGTTTGTATATGGTCTCTAACACCATGCAAAAATTGGTTCACCATTCGTCCATAATTAATATATGGCGGCCCATATAAACCGATCGTCCCAAGATCTTTGGCTTGGCGGAGGCCTGAAAGTAGAAGCAAATTTCATCCGTTGCCCGTCTGAAATTTGGATTTACAATGAATGTTGGTATATTGGGTCTCTAACGAAACTATGCAAAAATTTGGTTCCACATCGGGTTCATTAATTTTTATATAATGGCGCCCTAAATTATAAACCGATCCCCCAGATTTGACTTGTTGGGAGCTCAACAATGAAGGCAAATTTCATCCTGATCCGCCTGAATTTTGGTACAGTGATATGGTAGCCGAATCTTAACAACCGTGCAGAATATGGGTCCATAATCGGTCCATAATTATATATAGCCCCATATAAAACATTCTCCAGATTTGACCTCACGAGTCCTCTTGAAGAGCAAAGATTCACCCGATCCGGTTAAATTAGGCACGTTGGTGTTAGTGTATGGTCCGCTAACAACGCATAACAAAATTGGTCAATCACAAAAAATTGGTCCCATAGGTCATAATTATGGTTGCCGTACAGAGCCAAAAATAATCTACCAAAATTTTTAATGTCTATAGAAATTAGTGTCAACAATTTTATTTCTAGAGAAAATTTTTAGAATTTTATTCGGCTTCATAATAAAATTTTCAGTCATTGTCAAATTTTAATTTCTATACGAAAATTATTGTTTTTCAAAATTTTATTTCTATTGAAATTTGTCAAAATTTTTATTTCTATAGAAAATTTTGTTGAAAATATTTATTTTTCTATAGAAAATTATGTTAAAATTTTTTTGCTGTAGAAATTTTGTTCAAATATGTTAGTGTCTACTTTGTCAACTGTGAATTATATACGTATTGGATCCGATCTTTTTTTTGATTTAATATATACACGTATGGACTTAATACAATATAGAATATTCGTGTTTAGGAGGTTTTTAAGATACTTAGCCATCGGCAACGTTACTGCAACTTAAGTATAATCGATGATGGCGTGGCAGTGTTTAGATGAAATCATAGATGGAGGGTACATAAGCTTTCGGCCTGGCCGAACTTAAGGCGTATATACTTGTTTTCTGTTTATACGCACGCTTTATTGTGCATAGGCTTAAGAAGTTTTCCGAACTGCCCTCGTATATTTGATGACAAACGTCTGAGATTCTTTTGTACGTGGATATGAAATAAATTCTATTCGATCGCAATGTGTCGACACAACTAAATATCAAATATTCTATCAATCTATTTATAAAACAACGTAATCATGGTCGGATAGGCGCCAGTTTCGTCGCACTAACAGTGTGCCTCGCATTTTTGAATGGTAATGAAAATATAAACGGCCCCTCAGTGGCAGTGTTCGCAAGAAAAGTTGATCATGTCGAGCCGCATCAAGATCTAGATATTATCATAGATGAATCCGTTTTCTCTCAGCCTCAAAAACAATGTTGTCACTACAAGAGGATTAATTGTTCTGCAGAGTCATGTTTTTGATTTTTTTTTTGTGTAAAAAATGATTGTAATCATTTATTTCAAAATACTGTTCTTTTTTGTAGTGTACTAAAGTGTAAATTCATCAAAATTTAATATTTCATATGGATCGCGATTTTTTTAAATTTTCCTAATTGTATTTATTAATCGTCTGGAGGCTTTTGCAAATATTCCCAATGTAGGGTTGAAATTGGAAATTGTAAAAAAAAAAAAACGAAAAAACGCAAAACGTTTATATCCTCAATCTTGGAAGACTGTCCAATAGCCGTTTTGACACCGATGATTTCTATGGTAAATCTACAGTCTATGGGTAAGCCGGTAAGATAGAGAGGCGGAAAACTTGAGCTATTATCTCAGACAATTCAAAATGTGTTGTAAGTTTAGGTGCGAAAAAGAAAAACTCACACACATCAAAACTAGTGTTGATCTGATTGTTGATTTTTTTTCTTTGAGATTTTTTATCTGATTGTGTTTTATTGCAATTTTCGATTGTTATTTATTTTTATGGAATTTTATTGAATTGAATTTATTCCATTGTTTTTTTTTTGTTTTAGCTTTGTTGAGTTGTGCCACTTTTATGAATTTCTGCTCTTTGCCGTGGCGCTGTGCCACCATTGGGTTGGAATGCTCAACAAATGGGTTTCGGTTAAATGATTTTTCATTTTATACCCTCCACCATTATGATGGGGGATATATTAATTTGTCATGTCCGGTTTTGTAACACATCGAAAATATTTGGCTCTAAAGACCGCCATTAACATATATATCATATCCAGGGTCGTGGTGAAATTCTGAGTCGGATCCTGACCTCCGTCCGTCCGTCCTTCCGTGCTGATTGAAATCAGCTAATGCCCGAACGAAACAAGCATGCGACTTGAATACTTGGTTACAAGTAGTTTGTTTATTGAATCGTATGTCGGTGGTATTGCAAATGGGCCATATCGGTCCAACTTTTACTGTATAGCCCCCAAATAAACGGACCCCCAATTTGGAGTTGCGAGGTCTCTAAGAGAAGCAAAGGTCATGCGCGATCTCGCGGCTGAATTTGATACAGCGTGTTAATATATGGTCTCTAAACAACCATGCAAAAAATTGGTCCACATCGGTCCATAATTATATATAGCCCCCATATAACCGATCCCCCGATTTGGTTTGCGAGGCCTCTAAGAAGAAAAGCAAATTTTCATCCGATCCGGGCTTGAAATTTGGTTAAGCACTGGTGTTGTATGTGGTCTCTTAACACCAATGCAAAGTGATCCACATCGGGTCGTATACATCTATAATCAGCCCCCATATAAACCGATCTACCAGATTTTGACCTCCAGAGCCTCTTGGAAGACCAAAATTTCATGCTGATTTCAGTTTGAAATTGGTACGTGGTGTTAAATATATGGCTCAACTCCCATGCAAAAATTGTCGGTATCGGTCACTAAATTAATATATACGCCCCCATCATAAACCGATTAACAGATTTGAATCCGAGCCTCTTGGAAGACCAAAATTCATACTGATTCAGTTGAACTTTGGTTAAACGTGTCGGTTAATATATGGCCTCAAACTCCCCATGCAAAATTGGTCGGCTATCCGGTCGCATAATTATATATAGGTCCCATATCCTAACGATCCCCAGATTTGCCTCCAGCCCCTTGGAAGAAGAAAGTTCTTCCCCATTCGGTTGAAATTTGTACGCTGATGTTAGTAATTGGTATCCAGCGATTGGGTTCATATCAGCCATAATTATAATATAGCTCCATATAAACGAATCCCCCCGCAGATTTGAATCCGTGCGTTTTGGGAGAAGCAGAAATTCATCTTCGATTCTGGTTGAAATTTGGTACGTGGTGTAGTATATGAATGTAGTTAGACAACCATGCAAAAGTGGTCCATATCAGGCCATAATCATATATAGGCCCCATATCAACTGGCGATCCCGAGATTTGGTTTTTTGGAGGGCCACCTTGGAGTATGCAAAATTTTATCCGAAGTCAGTTGAAATTTGGGCTACATTGTGCTCGTATATGAACCGTTAACAACATGGCGCCTACTAGTCCATAACGGCTCTATAAGTTCATATATATCCTCAGATAAATCGATTTCCATTCACATCTCATTGGTCCCTATTCAAGTTCATAATTGTATATAGCCCATCATAAGCGACCACCATAATTTTAATTCTGGCTCTTCTATGTACGGTGCACAAAGTCATATCGATTCATAATTATGTTGTGAATTAACTATACCTAAACTTTTTTGTCCTAATATATACCAGTATGGACTAATTCACAATTTAGAAACCGATGTTAAAAAGTTTTAAGATCGCACAACCCAAGTAATTCGGATTGTGATGACAGTCCTTTCATAGAAGTTTCTAACGCAATCCATGGTGGGGTACATATAGATTCGGTCCTGGCCGAACTTTATGACGGCCGTATATACTGTTTTTAAATTCAAGTAATGCTCGTTATGATTAATTACAAAGAAGAACGGTTTAACAAATGGTATCGCAAACTTGGTTATTTGTTGCTTTGTTTTCAGTTTCAGTTTGTTTTTTTTATTTTTTGTTCTTTTTTCCAAACTTTAATGCCCATATGAAAACAATTTATTGACAGTTTTATTCGAAGGAATTTCTATGGTAACAAAAGTAGGCTTGTATGTTTTTCGTTAATATTGTTTATGTATATGGGGGTAAATGTTTATCTAAAAAAAAAATTTTTTGTTACAAATAAAAAAAATACTTTGGATATTCCAAAGCATTATTGTCTATAATCAAGGCAATGTTCTTTCTAGTTTTATGTTTGAAATAATAGATTCAGTTTGAGGATTTCCTTTCGAAACTGTTAAGAACATTTTTGAATGAGTTATGTATTTGGTGCATGCGTTTTTGAGTTCTGTTTTCGCTTAAATAAAGTTTCTTTACATCGGTTTGTGTGAGCCAAAATCTGATCCACAAAATGGGGACTGCTCTGTACTGTATGTGTAAGCTTTGTTGGCGTTGATTGCATATGCGATAAATTGCGTGTTGATAAACAATACGAGCTACAACAACTGTGAAATGCATCACATAACGGCATAAGCATAAAGGAAACTTGTTTAATGAAGAACGAACAAACTTGTTGCCGATTTTAAGCCTTCTGGCAATAGTCTCATTTCTATGCAGAACAGTGGACCATTATATAAAAAAAACGATTAAAATTTCTTTAAAAAAAAAATTATAATCAGCGCAACAACGAGGTATTTGTGACTTTAAAGAGGCCAATAATAGTTGGTTCGAAAACAACGAACAGTGACCGAGTTTCACGACAAAATAAAAAATTCTGATTCAAATCAAGGAAATTAATTGATGCCAATTAATTTTGTAATTAAATGATCTTCAATCACGAAATGATGGTTATAAATTCAAAAAATTAGTTTGAATGTCATATAAAAAATTTTTTGATCCCAAATAAAAAACTTACGCGATTAATTTTTGTGATTGATTTTTTGTTGTCAATTAAACATTTGTTTGAGTTAATTAAAATTTTTAATTGGTAATTTTTCAATTGATGAGTTTACTCAATTAAACGACTTTAATTGCAAAAATCTTCGTGAAAAAAATTATCTTTTTGCCTGTGCTTCGTATTTGGATTTCCAAATGATCGAGTTTGTGAACTAAAAAATGATTGCCGATAATATCGGAAAAAAATGTCATAAAGACAGTATTGAATGGCACTGAGCAGAACACACATTTCGAATCCAGACCATGGGATATTCCAATAGAACATCAAGACTGCAACGCAATCGCTTCACCAAGAAAGGCTTAAAATGAAGTTCCTTGCCTTCCATTTACTACACACGATCATCTTACCTCTAATGCCCAAATCATTTAATAAAGAGCTTTAGTAAAACACATCCATAGACAACAAAAAATTGCGGTAAATAAGAAAAACATAGTTTAAACTGTTCAAAAGGCTTTTGGCAGCATATCGGAATTTTACCGTATAATTTTCTTGTTTAGTTTTCTTGCTTGTGTCGTTAACATTTGAAAATTTATATCAGCGTGAACAAAAAATTGGGCATTAGAAGGGTTAAGACGGCGCGTACACGGGACAATCACGCAAAATATACCCGGAGCTAACTATCGGGGCTAAGCTTGTATTCACAGAAAAAATATCACGAAAATACTTTCAATTAAAAGTTGATTGAATGTTGAACATATTTTTCAATTAATAAATTAAAATTGATCATTACAAAACTTTTGAATCATACTCGATAGACTATAACCCCTGTATTCATAAAAGTATAACGGTAACTTTAAACCTACTATTCGCATGACAATTCCTTCAATAACTGTGGTAAATTATTATGAAATATAAGTCAGTTAAAAATGTGGTGAGATTTTGTACATTCTTTAAATAAAATTTTTTCAAATAATCAATTTTCTAGTCAAATAAAGAAAACAGCAAAGTCGCGATAAGAAAGTAATGAAATCAGTCCCGTTTTTGAATTCAAAAAAATTAATTGAATTGTTGCAATCACATAATTACATTTTTAATTGAATCCAAATTAAAAAATTAAATATAAATTTTCAATGCAAGTCAATTAATTTTTTTTAATGCAATAATTTTTGACGCTCTATTAAAACTGTGATTGGCACCTATCATTTTCGGAGATTGAAGGATTATTTCAAGTAAAAAAAATCTAATTGGATTCAAATAATTCGTGATTGAATCAGAATTTTTGTTTTTGATGTGTGTGTAGATTTTTATAATAACAAAAACGGCATAATAAATTAATTATCCAATTTTTTCCATTTTTCAATCCACAGTGGCGGCGGCGTAAATCACAGGCAGCAACTGGTCTGTTTACAAATTCTCTACGATTTTATGAGTACAAATACGTCATCGTTGAGATGGGTGCTTTTGTAACGACTGACCGACACACATAAATGCGGTCGATTAGGAAGTTGTGTGTAGTTTTTGACTTGTCGTTTTTTTTTTTGTTGTTCTCATGGTTTAAGTACTTCTTTTTTTTTTTGTGTTATGCTAGAAAGTTTCATTCTAACCACATCATTTTATGAATGCATTTGTTTCCGCTACGTTTGAGTGCTAGTGAGGCTAACGCTAATTTTTTTTTAATGTAAGGCAGGTTATTAAATTCGCAAGAAAATAGTAATTTCCCCGGTTACATTTCTTTAATAAAAAATTTTGCTCAACAATTTTATTTCTATATGAAAATTCTTTGTCAAAATTATTATTTCTATAGAAAATTTTGTCACAAATTTTAGTTCTATAGAAAATTTTTGTCAAAAATCTCTATTCTAGAAAACTATTGCCAAAATTTTATTTCTATAAGAAATTTTGTCAAAATTTATTTCTATAGCAAATTTTGTCAAAATCTATTATTTGCTATACGAAAATTTTGTCAATCTTTATTTCTATAGAAAATTTCGTCAACATTTTATTTACGATAGAAAATTTAGTGAAGCAATTTATTTCTATAGAAAATTTTGTCAAAACTTCATTTTTATAGAAAATGTTGTAAATTTTCATTTCTATATTGAAAATTTTGTTAAAATTTTAATCTCTATAGAATTTTTAAAAGTGTATTTTCTACTTGAACAATGTTGGTCAACATTTTATTTCTATAGAAAATTTTGTCAAAAATTTTATTCTATAGAAAATTTTGTGAAACTTTATTTCTATAGAATTTTGTGAAAATTTTATTTCTATGTGCAAATTATCTGTATAAAAATTTTGACAAAATTTTATTTCTATATAGATAATGTAAAAAATTTAATTCTAATCGAAATTTTTTTATCAAAGTTTATTTCTTTAGAAAATTTTGTCACATATTTATTTGTATAAAATTTTTTTCTTCAAAATTTTAATCCTATAGATTTTTTTAAATTTTCATTTCTACTATAATTTTTTTAAATTTAATTTTCTCTAGAAAAATACTTAAAATTTATTTCCATATAAATTTTTTCAAAATATTTATTTCTATAGAAATTTTTCTTAAAATTTTATTTCTATTTGCCAAAATTTTATTCAACATTTTTATTCTATAGAAAATGTTCGGCCAAAAGTTTTTTTGCGTATAGATATATTTTCTAAAAATTTTATTCTATAGAGAAATTTGTAGCAAAATTTATTGCTATAAAAAATTAGGTCAACCATTTTCATTTCTATAATTACATTTTTGGCAAAAGTTTATTTGCTATATGCAAAATTATTCATAAAATTATTTCTATAGAAATTCTTCCTAAAATTTTATTTCTCTATAGAACATTTTCAAACATTTATTTCTATAGAAAATCTTTGTAAAACAATTTTATTTCTATAGAAATTTTTTGTCAATATTTTATTTTATAAGAAATTTGATAAAATTTTATTTTCTGTAGATTTTTTGGTTTGTAAATATTTATCTTCTATAAAAATTTGTCAACATTATTATTTCTATAGAAAATTTTTCAAAAATCATTTTTATAGAAAATGTATGTCAAAACTTTTAATTTCTAAGAAAAATTTTGCTTAAAATTTTATCTCTTTAGAGAAAATATTTGTCAAAATTTATTTCTATAGCAATAATGTTATCAACTATTTTTGTTTCTAATTGAATTTTTCAAAATTTTTATTTTTATAAAAAAATTTGTCAAAATTTTATTTTTGCTATAAGAAATTTGGTTGTCAAATATTATGTTTGTATAAAAAATTTTGTCAAAATTTTATTCTTAGAATTTTTATTTTTACTTTTAATTTCTATATACATTTTTTTTCCAAACTTTTATTTCTATAAGCAAAATATTCTCTAAAATTTTATTTCCATTATAAAATTTTTTCAAAATTTTATTTCCATATCTAAATATTTTTCAAAAATTTTATTTCTATAGAACAATTTTCTTAAACATTTATTCCTATAAAAATTTTCTTTAAAATTTTATTCTATAGAAAATTTTCAACAATTTTTATTTTCTAATAGAAAAGGTTGGCAAAAGCTTTTTTGCTACTAGATATTTTAAAATTTTATTTCTATGACAATTTTTTGTCAATATTGTATTGCTATAAAAAAATTTTCACAATTTTAATTTTTATAGAAACTTTTCTCCTATAAACAATTTTTTAGATTTTTTGATCTTTAATTACATTTTGCCAAAAGTTTATTCGGCTATAGCAAAATTTTGCTAAAAATTTTTTCGTAACGAAAATTTTGTCAATATTTTATTTCTAAAAAAAAATTGACAACATCATTTACTTCTATCACAAGGTGTTGGTAAAATTTTGAATTCTATCGACGAAATTTTGTTTTTTCAAAAAGATTTATTTCTATAGGAAATTTTTTCAAAATTTTATTTCTATAAGAAATTTTTCTAATATTATTTAATTTACAAAATTTTCTAAAATTTATTTATAATAGATTTTTTTCAAATTCTTTATTCACACAGGAAAATTTTTGTCAAAATTTTAATTCTCTATAGAAAATTTTGTCAAAATTTTATTTCTATAAGAAAATTTTGCTCAAAATTTTTTTCTACAGAAAATTTTCTAAAAAACTTTATTTCTATTGAAATTTTTCTCAACCTTTATTCCAGTAGAATTTTTTTTTCTACAGCAAAAATGTTTGTCAAAATTTTATTTCTACAAAAAATTTTGTCAACCAAATTTATTCTGATAGAAAATTTTGTCTTCTTAAATTCTATTTCTATAGATTCTTTTTTTTTTCAATAATGACTTCTTATTTAACTTAAATTTATTTTCATTTAGCAAATTTTTTCTAAAAAATTTAATGGTACCTCATTATATTGAAAATTTCTTAAATTTTTTTTTATATCAAATTTTTGTCAAAATTGGTTCTTTTTATAAATTATTTAATTTTGACCACTATAAATTTTCAAAATTTTTATAAAAAAATTTTGTCAAATTTTTATTTCTATAAAAAAATTCTTGTCAAAATTTTTATTTCTATAAAAATTTTGTCAACATATTATTTCTATAGGAAAATTATCCTAAAAATTGTTATTATCTATGGAAAATTTGGGAAGTACACCTAAGTTGGAATATACCTTCACGAATAATACTGAAATGATATCGATCAATAAGGTTCTTTAAGCTTGTAACAAAAAAAAAAAAACTGTCACTGAATACAGACTATATGTCAGAGCGATCGATGCAATCGTTATCATTCACTTCTTTTTTCAGCATTTTGTCTACAAAGGAACGTCTGTGTTTATTTGTAAGATTTATAAACATATTTTTAGAATTTCGTTTTGGGGCGAGAACTAAAATGATCCCTACCAACTCAATGCCTTTTGAGTTGATTTCGCTATCAGAAATTCTCTTGCCTTTAATAATATTCGCGTATGAATTCTCTATGTCTGTACTCCACAATTGTGTTTATCTTTTTTCACGCTGATTTTGTAATAGTTTACGCAATGATTGTAATCTTGGGGCAGCAGGTTAATGGTTCAATTAGTTAATGCTTAATGGGCCATTTGGCGTTGTTTTGTTTTTTATTGTCAATTTTTCCCCCTACTGCCTTATTACCAACATCAATACATAAAAGAGTGAATTAAAAAATACGATCTATTATCTAGGCGCTAATTTAAATTTTGGCTCTATAAATTTTCAAAGTAAGATTGAGTTTGGTGCGTTATATCAATTGCCACTGGAAAAAAAACAGTTAGACACCATAAATCTAGGTGCTATATTTTATCATCGAAATGTTTGGCGTTTCTTTGAGATAAATTTTAAAACATTTTTAACTTTTCTGCCTAGAAAGTTTTAAATATAATTTGCAGCAATGACTAAAAATCCTTTAACATTACAAAATAAAAAAAATAAATAATAATAATAAAATAAATTTTCTGGAGATGCGGGTCATCGCATCCTCCGTACCTCTCACATGCTAGCGAGCGCTCTAACCCATCTGAGCTACATCCGCCCGTGTTCACGTCAACGATTGCTATAGTTATTACTGAATTTGTTGTGTTATCTGCTTTTGTTAACCTTTTTTTGTATAATAATAAATCACCCTATCTTTCCTCAGTAGATTAATAAATTAATTCATTTTAAGATAGTTAAAAAAACATATGTATATTAAAAACTATGTGATTTGTGGAAAAGATATCAAAGATAATTAATATAAAAATAAGGGCCTTCAAATTGCGATGAAACAAGAATTTTTTCCTATTCAAATAAATTTTTCAATTCATTTTATTCATCCAACATTTCAGATTTACATATAGTATTTATGACTATTTCAAGATTTATCTTTGAGATACTGCAACATATAAAGAATATATAGATTTTTGTAAATTGAATTAAAATTTATAAAGTAATTTAGATTTCGTAGGTAAAAGTGTGGAAAAACCTTAGGATGAAGGATTCAAGGATGGCTCTAAAATTAGTGGTGAATATGGCTAAATTTATTTTGCAAATTAAGTTCGAGTTTAGCCGCTAAAATTGTCATTTTTTCACGTATTACTTTTTCGTTAATAATCCATTCGTTAAGGAATTACAAAACTTTGTGAAATATTACCACCCTTAAGGCCAAAATATTTCGCACGAAACGAAAAGTCTGCCGCATTGCAAACTTCCATTACGAGAATGATCCCCAATTATATTTGAATGATATTCGCCTTAATTAGCCCGCCTTCGTCGAATAAACGCACTACTTCAGAGAAGGAATATGATCACGCTCAAACGTAATTTCATGAGGAAAAAAGGTTTTTTTGGATTTTGGTGACCATTTAATATGTACGTAAGTTACTTTTTGGAAATCTCTCGTAACAACAGGTTGGTGTGATAAAGTCCTTGGCTGACACGCATAGATGGTTGCGTCGCTAAAGTCGGTGATACGGTCAAAATTTGGGTCACAGGGAAACGTCGTGTAAAATGCGACGTTAGAAATCGCTTTATTTAAAAAAATCCAAATTAAAATTTCTTTTTCGAAGTTCAACATTAGTATTAAAATTCTGAGGAAAAACTATTCAGTTAGGCTTTCGCTTTCCAAATCCGAATTGCGCGGGCCTCAGCGCTTTGACACCTGCATCAGATTCTTGTACAACCCACCTTGTTCCAGCTTCTTCGCCTGCAGAAGCCGGTTTGCCGTTGAACTTGCGCTGCTCAGGTCCCTTAGCAGGTTTTTTTGGTCTTCTTTAGGTTCCGCTTGAAATAGCCCGAGTATTTCTCAATTGGGCGGAGCTCTGGCGCTCACTGTCTCCACCTCCTCGAGGCGTCAGGCGGGTTTCCTGTTGGGAGGGCTCTGTGTCCAAATGGGGAACACGCTGCACGTCTTGTTTGGCGGCGTACCACTCCATGGCCCCTTTTTTTACCGTTAATGGCAAATTGCCAAATCCGCGGCCAAAACAGTTACGGAACAACCGTGGTTTCTTTTCAGGACGCAAGGCCAGCAGACGTTTTATTCAACACTCTTTCACGTGTAAATTTCTTGGTTGACAGTCCCGGAAGCTAATGAAAATGCTGCTTTCTCAAGCACAGGTAACAGATGGCTTTTGCCAAACCAAATATTTCTTTGCGAACTTTCACAGGTTTTCATGCTGCTTGAAAATATACTGCCTACCTTTCCCCTTTCTTTGGCCGTATAAACTTCCGTTTCCCGAAGCTGCTGTAGGCTCGGCTTTTGACGTAGGTTTCGTTCGTCCATTACCACGCAGTCAATCTTTCGTCAGCATCGTCGTGTTACAGCCTCGGATCGCGCTTTGCGCCGTTCGTATTTTTGTATTATCATCGGCGCATTTTTGGAGTCCACTACCTTTTCTTTGTAAGTCGATAGTCCCGGGCTCGTTTTTTTTTTCTGGCTCCGATGCACTGCGTTTGTGTCCACGAACGCATTACACCAAGCTTTTATTTTTTGTGGCATCTCGGAGACCCGAGAGCGTTAGGCGTTTCGCTTTGAAAAAACTTCGGCAACTCTCTTTGTCGTCCTCCAGCGCGCTTCCGGTTTTCGATTTCCCCCCGATCCAGACTTCCTGGCCTGTCGACCAAACCGCTTCCCCAACACACTTTTAATTACATTCTGTACACGGTTTGCATTTGGCAACTGTTAGCAACTTCTTTGCAGCTTTGCAGTGCGAGTAAGCTGGACTTCTTCTCGCGATGCGCCGAGCAAATTTTGGTCACCGCTGCTCTTCTTCCTTGGACGGCATTT
>PGFW01068366.1:0-10653 GCA_003123925.1 Haematobia irritans | reverse complement strand
ATAGAGGTCACCGTGTAAATGCCTTGGGCTATTTTCTTGGCTATTTCGTTCCCTTCAGCTCCCAAAGAGTGTTCTGTGCCTTCTTCAATCTTCTTCTTCTTCAATAATGATTCTTTTAAAATCTTACAACATTTATGAGCATATAGATTGTCGACATATGTCAAGCAATATACATTTCGGCATTCGATGCAAAACACGTAGCCTTTTACAAGAGTTTTGTCATCTCGTTGAATATTTTTAATAATTTTCCAGATATAGCCTCGGCTTTTACGTTCGATCAATGTGTAGATACCTTGTTGAATTTTCTGGGCGATTTGGGCGCAAAGTTCAGCTTTTTTATCGTCCTCGTCTTTGCCCTCGTCCTTGCTATTTTCCCGAATAGATTTCCTGATCTCTTTACAGCATCTATGTTTATGAAGATTTTTCCCGTTATTACTGGAACGAACTGTACCACATTTTATGCAACACGCGTAGCCCGTGTAGGTTCCATCCTCCTTTAGAATTTGTCTCATTAATATCCATACATAACTTCTACCCTCATGTTTTGCTAAGGTGTAAATACCCTTTTCGAGTTTCTCGACTATTTCGCATCTTCTTATATTCGATTTATTATTTTTATTATCATCGTCTGTACTATCGTTGGTGGTGGCATTTTTTAAGTCTCTATAGCATGGATGTGTATTTTGTTGTGATGCATATTCAGTGAATACTGTACGACATTGATTGCAAAACACATAACCCGCAACCAGAGTTTTATCGGCTTTTAATATTCTTCGCATAATACGTGATACATATTTTTTAGTAGTATACCAATCGGTCAAAGTATAAGTCCCATTTTCAATTTGATTGGTTATTGCCAAACGCTCAGCTATCCAATCCGGCTGCTTTACAGATTTTTTTGCTAATGTTCTCTTCAAATCATTACTGCAGTTGTGACTCGCCCGATTTGATTTAGAATCCAACAAGACTGTGTGACATTTAATACACCACATATCCATCAATTGAGACTGCTGATCCATCATCCACGATTTCTTAAAATTTTGTCTAAATTACGTGGATCTACAGTATTTGGTCAAGGTGTGATACGCCGATTTTTAAATATTCTCAGTAATTTGAGAAATGTCACTCAGGGTTTTTGGTGATGCAATCTCCGAATGTGGCAATATTATAAGATTCTTCCTCCGTGTCCAATTATGTCCATGTCATCAGGCATTTGTTTGTGAATGTTGCGGGTGTGTAACATCGTTGTTGTTGTTGAACAGAAATGTCACCCAGGTCTTTAGATGAATCTCCTGAAGGTTTTATACTTATAAATTCTTCCTCCGTGTCCAAGTCTACGTCCATGTCATCATCATTTAATTCATCGCACTTCATTTTACCTTAATGGATTTTCATCGATGTTTTATTTATGTCATATTATTAGTATAAAAAAAAATATAACAATATTTATTTTTTTTATTAAATTTTTGATTATATGGATGAATTAAATGAGTCCCTCCTATGTTAACCTCAAAATATTAGTAATTAAATTTTAAATACCTTACTATAAATTTATTGATCTAGTTATATTGAACGTCAAATTGAACGTTATTAAAAAAGCACAGGGGAAAAAAAAATTCACGAAAATCTTGTTCCAATAATTTGAAAAATTTTGGTTTTAAAACATATTCAATTAAAAAATTTAATTGATTCAACAAAATTTTTTAATTAAAAATTAAAAATCAATCACAAAAATTAATTTGAATCAATTAATTTGTTTATTGGATCAATTAACTTTAGTAATTGAATAAAAATCAATAGAGTTCTATTATTTCTGACCCAAAAATACATACTTGTGCAAATTTTAAGTCCGATTGGACAATAAAATTTCGACCTACACTTTGTTTACAAAAATGTGTTCACGGACAAGAACGGACATCGCTATATCGACTCAGGGCCGATTCCTAAGCAATATTGCCAAATACATCTTTATGTTCTATTTGCGTCTCTCCTTCTGAGGTGTTGCAGACATATGCACTAACTTTACAATTACCCTGTTCCACAAGTGTGACGCAGGGTTATAAAAATAAAAATATGAATTTGTGCATACATTTATGAACACTTTCATGAAATAGATGTACGTTTACATAATGTTCTTCAAACTATTTCATAAAATTCATAAACCTTCACATAAATTATTCCCAAAAATTACCGGTTTACAATCAGCGTAAGAGTATCACAACAAAGTGTTACTCTCTTATATATAAAATGCGAGCAGTGTTGCCAGTATTTTCCGGACTCTTGTCCCCAAAATGGAACGCTTTCATCCCCAAAAATCCCAATAAAATTTTTGGCAAGTTTTTTGATAAAGACAAAGTAATGTGATAACTCTGCTGTAAAAAATCCGTAATAAATTTAAAATTTTGGATAAAAATATAAAAAAATACATTATAATTTTTTACATCATCCGATACACAAGCCATCATAATTATTGGTAAAAGGAGTCAGCGAATTTTTGCGCCTTATGCAAATTGTCTACTAAATGTTCGAGAAAATAAAATGGGAGTTCGGTCATCATGTGTATTTTTGAATCGAATCTTGTTCTAAATTGTCAAAAAATAAAAAAATAGTCTCTTGACTTTGAATTTGAAAAGCTATCCCGACAAAACACTGGTCTTCTGGTAGTGCATACCGCACGGCCGAATATATATGGAAGATACACATATGGTCAAAATAATAAGTACGTTCGCGATTTTTTTCTTTGTCCTAATCTAATATATTTTTATTTGGTTTGTATCTACGTCATTTAACTAAAGTTCAATAATGGCAGCACCGATTCAATAAGCAAAAAAATCGACAAAAATGTCATTATTTGTTTCCTGTGTTCTCTTTTTGACGAAGCGCTCTTATTTGGTTGGCATAAAAAAATGAGTTACAATTGTTGGTTTTTATATTGAAAAGGTTTAAAGTTTGCTACTGTGTTTTTAGTGGCGATTGGATATGAATGCAAATTTAATAAAACAAGTATATACGCCGTTTTGAGTTCGGCCAGGGCCCAATCTTATGTACCCTCACCAATGGATTGCATAGAAACTTGTACTATAGAGACTGTTCATCCTATATCAAAAACTCGGGCGTTGCGGTAAGCATTTGCCGAAGAGCAAGGTATCTTAAACTTACTTAACACGGTCTTCTAATTGTAAGTTAGGTCCATACCGGGCGTTATATATTGAACAAAAAAGCCGATTAAATACGTAAATAGATTCAGGTTTGACAAAATATTCTATAGAAAAAAAATTTGATAAAATGTATTCTATAGAAAACATTTGACAAAATTTCTATAGAAATAAAATGTTGACAAATTTTTCTATAGAAATTAAAATGTTGAAAAATTTTTTCTTATTATGAAATAAAATCTTAGACAAAATTTTCTATAGAAAATAAAATTTTGACAAAATTTTCTATAGAAATAAAAAGTGTTGACAAATTTTTCTATAGAAATAAAATATTGACAAATTTTTTCTATAGAAATAAAATTCTTGACAAATTTTCTATAGAAATAAAAATTTTAACAAAATTTTGTATCAGAAATAAAATTTAAAATTTTTCAAAAAATAACAATTTTGGACAAAATTTTCTATAGAAATAAAATTTTGAACAAATTTTCTTTATAGAAATAAAATTTTGACAAAAATTTTCTATATGCAAATTTTCTATAGAAATAAAATTTTGGACAAAATTTCTATAGAAATAAAACTTTTGACAAAATTTTCTATAAAATAAATTTTACAAAATTTTCTATAGAAATAAAATTTTAACAAAATTTGTCTAACGAAATAAAATTTTGACAAATTTTCTATAGAAATAAAATTTTGACAAAATTTTGTATAGAAATAAAATTTTAACAAAATTTTTCAAAAAAAAAATACAATTTTGACAAAATTTTCTATAGAAATAAAATTGTGACAATTTTTCTAGGTAGCAAACATTTTCATATAGAAATACAATTTTGACAAAATTTTCTATAGAAATAAAATTTTGGTTTTAATATTTTTGGGGATCGGCTATATATAAACTACTAGGAACCGATATGGACCATTTTGGCATGGTTGTTAGCGCCATATACTAGCCACTGTACCACAAATTTCAACACGTTCCCATATTTCAATCGAATTTCGGATGCAATTTTGCTACCCCAATAGCTCGTCGAGCGTCAAATCTGGGGGATCGGTTTAAATGGGCGGTTATATATAATTTAAGACCGGTATGGACCCATTTTTGATGGTTTTTAGAGAGACCTATACTACACCACGTTACCAAACTTTCACCGGATCGCGTGGAAATTTTTGCTCTTCCAGGGGCTCGGAGGTCAAATCTTGTGATCGGTTATATGGGGGATCCTATATAAGTATTGGACCGATATGGACCTATATTTTGCATGGTCATCTAGAGACCATATTATACTATACACCATGTACCAAATTTCAGCGGATCGGATATGAAATTTGCCTTTCTCTTTGAGGCTTTCGGCAAGCCCAATCTGTGGTCGCGTTATATTGGAGGGCTATTAATAATTATGAACCGATTTGGACCAATTTTGCATGGTTGTGGGAGATCATATTACTGTAAAACCCATGTTTACAAATTTCAATCCGATCTTCATGAATTTTGCTACCTCCAAAAGGCTCCGTAAGCCAAATCTGGGGATCGGTTTATATCGGGGCTATACAGTTAAAAAGTGGGTCGATATGACCATTTTCAATTACCATGCGATCTAATAATAACAACGTACTTGTGCCAAGTTATTCAAGTCGATAGCTTGTTCGTTTCGGAGTTAGAGTGACTTTCAAACAGGACGACGGACATGGTTAGATCGACTCGGAATTTCACCACGACACGAATATATATACTTTATGGGCGTCTTAGAGCAATTTTAGATGTTGTTACAACGAATGACAGAACTTAATATACCCCCCCATCCTATGGCTGGGTGGTATAAAAAAGGGCCGATTTAAATACGATATAATCAGTTCTGAACAAAATTAAAATAATATTTTGACAAAATTTTCTATAGAAATTAAAATTTTGACAAAATTTCTATAGAAATAAAATTTTGACCAAAATGTTGTATAGTAATAAATGTTTTGACAAAAATTTTCTTATTAAAATAAAACTTTGGCATTTAATTTTCTACAGAAATTAAAATTTTGACAAATGTTCGTATAGAAATCCCAGTTTTTGACAAAAATTTTCATATAAGAATAAGAAATTTTGACAAATTTTCTATTAGAAATATATTTTTGACCAAAATTTTCTATAGAAATTAAAACTTTGGCCAAATTTTTCTTACAGACATAAAATTATTCGGCAAAATCTTTCTATAGAATAAATTTTTGCAAAAATTTCTATAGAAATAAATTTTTGACAAAAATTTCTATAGAAATAAAATTTTGACAAAATTTTCTATAGAAATAAAATTTTGGACAAGATGTTGGTTATAGCATAATAAATTTTGACAAATTTTCTATTAGAAATAAAATTTTTGGTAGATTAGTTTTGGGATCGGCCTATGTATAAATGTTTAGACCGATATAGACCAATTTTTGGCCATGGTTGTAGCGGCCATATACTAGCGCAATTGCTACCAAATTTCAACCGGATTGGATGAGTTCGAAGCTTCAATCTGGGATCGGATTCAATTGGGGTTACTATATATATTAAGACCGGTAATGGGATAGGGATTGCCAGGATTTTGAAGAATGGCAAAAAGAGTTACATTCAGTTTATAAAAAGAGCACATACTGAAAAAAAAATTAGAGCACACTTTTTTCAAATAAAAGAAAAACATTTAATTCCAATTTATTGAAATATAATTCATTTAAACATAACAAAAAGGTTCATACCATAAACATAAAATAACCCACATTCAACTCAAGCTTATTTTCTTACAATACTTTGTAAGTTATTTTTTGGTGTTTTCGTGAAAAACGTATTGAAGAAGTTTGTTTACATTAGACAGAGTACAAAGTGAAGAAGCAACATCGGCGTGCTTCTTCTACGACTCTGATATATAAAGTAACACACTATTTAATTAGAAAATAACGGCTAGGAAAATCTCTTTGTGCGACATTTACGTATTTTCAGTTTACTTTTCCCATTTATTGAATCGCGTTGGATTAATATTAGATGTGATGCATAAAAAGCGCACTTAACTAAAAATAGGCACTTTCACGCTGCTCTTTTTGACCTGTACTTTGTTTTAGCAGCATTTTGTAAAAAAAGAGCACATTGTGCTCTTTAAAAGAGCACGTCTGGATCCCTTAGGTATGACGACCAATTTTTTCGCATGTGTTATAAACAAAATTTGGTACTTGCAACGTGCCAAATTTAACTTGAATCGGATGAATTTTGCTCATTTTATGAGGCTGCCGAATTCGCGTTTATAATGGTGCTATATATATTATGGCACCGGCCGATGTGGAATATGAACGTGTTTACATTGCTTCTCGAAATCAGATACATAATGTCTTTGAAAATAACATGGTTGCAACATATATGTTAAATGTGCATCGTCCAAAAATAAGTTTTTGTTCTAGAAAGTAACCATATTGCCTACCGTCTAGTCGCTATGGATCAGGCTGCCCAATAAATTTTCCTGAAAAATCCTCTATTTTTTTTCGAAAAAATCGTATAATAATTGGAACTTGCATTTTAAAAATCAGGCAATGTAAATAATATTAAAATAAACCATATTTGGAAATTAAAATAAAATAACAGTAAATAATTATATAAAAAACAGGAAAAAAAAATTAACATGCACAACTACTGCATTTCAATATAAAAACATATTAAACAACACAATATCTTTTATGAATGCACTATGCTATTCTAAATTAAAAATTAAAAACTATCTTTTCTACTATTTATGTTCAGAAAATTTCCATTTGAAAATACAAACAATCGTATCCTTTAGTCAAATCTTTTAACTATGTTATGTTAAATATACTTCTTCGAAGTTTGGATGCTTAACATAAAGAACGACTCATTTGTTTGCTAATACGATGTTAAGTTTGCTTTCACTCTATCTTTTGAAGTAAGGCATGTAAAGTATTTAAAACATTTATAGCTTTAATTGAAATGATTATCCAATATACTAAGATAGTTGGATTGCTGATTTGAGGATTTTGCATCTTAAGATTGAGTTTTTTTAATTAACGAAACGTCGATAAATTAGATCTGTATCCCAATATTTATTCCGAAGCAACACCAATATTTTTGCATTAAAGTAAACTTTTTTTTTAATATCTATTTTATACAATCCTATAAAACTTCATAAAGTTTGTATTTACTATAGAATATTGCATAATAAAGTTCGTTTTTCAAAATCAGGCGTTTTTTTCAATAGTACTGTTTTGGACATGGAATGACGCGTGGAAATGGCCATCACTTTACTTGTTGTTATTAAATGATATGGCTCTCATTCTTCTTGACGTTTTTATTTATAAATGCTCTGCGAGGTTTTGTTTCCTGTAGTTTTTTGCTCCAGCAATTTTACATAATTGTTTTTCTATTATATATATATATATTTACTTTTTTAAACGTGCGTTCATCAACAATTGATTAATGTTTTTTCATCACTAACTTTATATTTCACAAATCCACTTTGTCAAAACAAACCGAACACCTCAATGACTGCAGAATAACTACAAAACATATGGATGAGAGAGCATTAACAAACTACCATATACGCTCGCTCACTCATATAATGGGTGAGTAAGAATAGAGTTACCAAGTTTCTTTTATGTTTATACAAATTATGCTTATATATCTACTTTGGCGTTTCTGTGTTGCATGATTGTGTTGCATATGGCTGTGAGAATTTAACATTCCTTAGCTCTGTTTGTGCGTTTTTCAGCACGTTCTCTTAGTCTCTAGTCAGGTAATAAAACAATTACAAATCAGTGATGACAATGTTATTCATTTTTATTTTGCCGCATTAACCAGCTATGGACTTGCTTCATAAGCAATAGAAATTACTTTGTTATTATGTTTGCCAACGCCTAGGCTGCAAAGTGCGTTGCTGAGACACAATACAAGTTAAATTATATCGTGTCATTAATTAGGTCTTGGGAAAACAGGCCTTTATGGATTTGGGATTAGAAAATGTTTTGTATATTTTCTAATAGTTTACAACAATTAATCAGGTAGATTATATTGGCATTGCTTTGCACTAGGCCGTCAGTTGAGATAGAATTATTTCTTATATGGATGTGTTAAGAGTGGAATTACGGTCTCTTCTCTGACATCCCTGTAAAAACCATACATTTACATACAATAACCCGTCCGCGCACCACAACGCAAGCCAATTCGATTACTAGGAAATAAGATTTTACATATATATTTCCAAAACTATCACAATTTTTCCGCGTTATTTATTCGAAATTTTTGAAAATGGTTTTGATGGCCCAACGGTTTTTAAAGAAAATAAAAAATTTTAATAGATTCGTATCACAATTACGTAAAAAACAATATCGACCGGAACCCACGAAATTCAAAATTAATACTTAAAAGAATTCCACTTTACATGTTGCAGTAAGACTTTCGCTCATATTAAAAAAAAACTGTAGTTGTCCACGCGCTTCCCGCAATTTTTGTAGAATTTCTACAAATTATGGTATATTTTTTACTGATGCTTGATGCTTGGTAGATTTTCCTCACCAAACTAAGACGGTACTTCTCACAATACTTTTATATATTTCTTATTCTATTGTTTTTGTTATTCTAAAGAAATAAAACATTTCTGACAAAAATTTTCTATGGAAATAAAATGTTGACAAAATTTTCTATAGAAATAAAATTTTGACAAAATTTTCTATAGAAATAAAATTTTGACAAAATTTTATATAGAAATAAAATTTTTACGCAAATTTTCTATAACAAATAAAATGTTTATAAAATTTTCTATAGAAATAAACTTTTGACAAAATTTTTATAAAGAAATAATATTTTTGACAATAATTTTCTATAGGAAATAAATTTTGAAAAAAAAGAATTTATAGAAATAAAATTTTTGCAAAAATTCTTCTATAAAAATAAAATGTTTATTACATTTTCTATTTAGAAATAAAATTTTGACAAAATTTTATAAAGAAAATAAAATTTTGACAAAATTTTCTATGAGAAATAAACTTTTACGAAACTTTTCTATAGAAATAAATTTTTTTGAAAAAAATTTTATAGAAATAAATTTTTGAAAAAATTTTTATAAGAAATAAAATTTTGCAAATTTTTCTATAAAAAATAAAATTTTATAAATTTTCTATAGAGAATAAAATTTTGACAAAAATTTCTACAGAAATAAAATTTTTACAAAATTTTCTATAGAAATAAAATTTTGAAAAAATCTTTTATAGAAATGAAATTTTGATAAAATACTTTATAGAAATAAAATGTTGACAAAATATTCTATAGGGAAAAATTATTGCAAAACTTTCTATAGAAATCAAAATTTTAACAAATTTCTGTAGAAATAAAATTTTGACAACATTTTCTATTAGAAAATAAAATTTGACAAAAATTTTCGATTGAAAAAAACTTTTGAACAAATAAATATTCTATTGAATAGATTTTTGACAAAATAATTTGACGAAAATTTTCTATTAAAAAGAATTTACACAAAATTACTATAGAAAATAATAATTTTGAGAAAAATTTTCTGCATAGAAATAAAATTTTGACAAAATTTTTTTGTTATAGAAATAAAACTTAATAAAATATTTTTTGTTGCTAGTTTTTTTGGTGGTAAATTCTCCAAAATTTCGGTATTATTTATTTTTGGCTCGATTGGACAACCCTGCATTGTCCGCTCATAAGAAATTTTATGTGATAGTTATGTTTTTATATGGCATTTCCAATGCGATTTTTGGAATGTAAAATTCCAATATCCTTTTAATTTTGAAACAATTCGTATACGGGAAGTTGTTTTTGTATTTGCCCTAGAAATCGGAAAGGTGTTTCAAAGGAAACCTTTGCCTACAAACTCATCTCTTATTGCGCAAGGTGGACATTACAGATTCATACTTTCTCTGCGGGAAAAGATAACAAAAATGTTATGAAATAGTTAAAAAACTTTCCAAATTTAGCATTAGAACGAACGATGGAATTTTCGGCATTTTTTTTTGACTTTTCATTTTATTATACTAAAATATAAAGGAAAATTAATATTAGTTTACAAAATACTTATATAATATTATTTAAAACAAATTTTTATGATACATTTAAAAATATAAGATCATGGCTCATATTTTGGATTTAGGATATTTTTCTTCTGTGCACATACAGATGCAGTTTCTTAATTCTTCATTGCAGTTGCTTACTTGTATCGAAAGTATTTGAGATAGCCCCAATTTATTTAAAATTTCGATTAATATAATGGCTTCTGGAATTGATTCGAAACCAAATTGTGAATATATTTAGCCGAAGATCAGGAACTTGGAATTGGGTATCTGTAAATCAATTAAAAAAAAATCCAAGCATCATCTACAGTAAATACATAGCAGCCAGCGACACTATATATGATTCCTAAGGATTTGAGCTAAGACATTCAAATGGGACTTCGGGTTTTGCTTTTTTCGGGATTATAGTATAGACTTCATTTAAGATATCTCTCTCTGG
>PGFW01068362.1:0-14148 GCA_003123925.1 Haematobia irritans | reverse complement strand
AAGAAGGAGAGATAGTAGTGAGACACCATAGAACTTCTGACAGATTTGAGAATTAGAGAGAAATCGACACTAAAATTCACATCGTGGGATGCAATGTAGTATATGAAGTGTTTGTTTTTTGGTTATGGAAGCATCTGTATTGTATGGTACGCTGTAAAAAGAGTTCACTAGTTAGTTTAAGACAATTTAACATCATGCAACAACAATATTTTCAAACAATACAACAGACAGATGAGCGAAATTAGACAGAGTGTACATTGCAAAGGTGCGTGGGACAAGTAAAGTGTTGTTGTTTTGTTTCTTTGTAGGTAGTGTGTTTAGGAGAACCAAGAAGCAAATAGTGGATATGGCGCTCGGTGGTCAGGGTAGCGAAAGACCGAGTCTGTAAAGTGTGTGAGAGGATGGAAAGACAGGTGGAGTTCAGTTACGGGTCCAGTGGTGCATTTGGGTGCTTTAGAAGGGAAGGCATTGAAGGAAGGTTGTTCATGGACGAATGTCGAGTGTCAAGTGAGGTCGGGAATGCATCAATACAGTATCGAATGTGGGATGAATCGGTTATAGTAGTATCGGTGACGAAGGGAAGTTCTGAGGTGGGCGATCGGAAACATCATCTCCTGCGTTTTATATTTTGTAGTCATGTGTGTTAAAAGTTGCCAATTCTTGGATCTATGAATAGATACGTCGCCCGCCTAGGTGAATTTACAGTGTTTCACCGACTGCCTCTTGCCTTGATGGAGTTGATCATGTAAGGTATTTTGAGCTTCACCGACCGGTGAACTTGGCACCAGTGTGAGCCATACTGGCAACTATCTGCTGTGGGCGCTGATTATTAGAAGTGGCTTCGTCACACCACTGGTGGAAATAGATGGGGTTCTGGCTGAAGGAGTTTGTGTGCTGTCATGAAAATACTTATTATTCTTTCATATGGAATGTCATTGGGTCTGAAGTGGTGCGACAGAATCTGATCCCTGATAGAATATATCACGCACATTTGGTCGATTTATGATCGGTTCCACGTATGTGATAGTTATGGTTGTCTATTCGTTCGACGTTCTTCCAATTACTTGATCGGTAATACGCAATACTGCCACCACCTGCTTTAGTTTAGCGTGGGGCACAGACTGGCTGAAAACTAACACTACCAGGAAAATTTATATTTTTGTGTTCATGCAATTGGCTTGAACCGAACACCTGGACGGCCATCATCCTCGACGGAGAAAATACGTTTAAGAGCCTGACTGCGACGTATTAACGCGTGACAATGTGCCACTTAAGACTTACTAAGCTGGTGAAGATCCGGCGTGTCTTAACCATTTACCGAGCGGTGAAGTTAGTATACCACGTAGCATCATCGCTATTGTGATATTACATAAAAGGGATTAATGTTTAATGTTTTCTTTTTGGTAACAACATAGTTATATACCGTCAGAATGCTCTATGGGTTGTAAGAAGAATGTGTAAAGTGTTAATTCTGGAATGCATATTTTCAATCAAGAAGTACAGTATTTTATGGTACTGTGTTTAAATAAAAAGCATAGACTCCCTTATCGTGTGTTAAAAAAGCATGACTCCCTTATCTTATTATATTGAAAAAAAATTATGTTTGTGATATATATTTGGCTAGGTATGCTAGATGTAATCTAATGATGCCATGAAATGCAATGATATGGATATTTGTATTCATTTAATTTAAACGAAAAAGACGTTGCGATTCATTGTCGATCAACACTAAATATTTTGGTTTGTAGCCTAAATTTCTCGCTGGTCAAGGGTTTTCCGGTTGCTCGTATCAGTTCGAGAGAGCCAGCTGAGTTCGTCTCCCACATTGTCCTAGTATGAAAATTGGATATTAGACAAAAATTTAGACAAAGTTTGGCAATGCATGGGGATGATGAGGTATGATTTTTAGTATCTAAAACATAAAATCGGGCAGCTTTGAACTCAGAGGATATGGTATGTATTTTCTAAGGTGAAGTAAGCGCGTTTCAAATGGCTCTTTATTCTCGGCAGTGCTGGTTTTGTAACAATGTTTTGTGTGTTACTATCCATTTCTGTGCTTTTGCTTATAATCAGCTTGTATTCGTAATAAAGGAATTCCTGCGACCACGATGGGAGTGCGTCCAGAGTGAATCTGGTTTGTGATTCGCTGTAGATTTGGCTTGGAAAACGAAAATGTGGCCCGTATCAAGTAGCCCTTGGTTTGCCGCGCCAAAAAACCATGGGACACCAAGGTGCAGCTACGGCTGCTATAGGATTAGGAATTGAGACGCATGCACTTGCCTGATCTTGGGGCCATCTAAATTACCCGGACTGCATGTGAAAGGTGTCTTTTCCTCACCGGGTCGGCCAAAATGAAGGGTGTGGCCGAACTCCGAAAGCATTATTAACTATTATAATCTCACTCACTTCAGCTACGAGTATCCAATGGAATCCTGTTTCACATACTGCCAGTTGTAATGCTGTCTGATTAGGTGGCGCTGTTTTTGCTAAACGCTTGGATTTCGCGCTCTAGAAGATCAATATCTAGTCCTTGCATCCTTGGTGGAGATGCCTATCCAACAATCCAGGTGGATAGTACTTGTTTTGACAAGAATGTATTTGAGTCTATGCACAGAGAAGTTCTAGGTCTTCACATAAAGATGATCCAGCTGTGTACAGTCGCCAACGGAAATAGCGGTCATATATGTTATTTCAAATCCGTAATGAATTGGTCGAAAGGTGTCCCCACACTGTGCTGCACAGTTTAACACTAAACGGCAATTGTGGCATGTATTAAAAATGTTTTTTGTGCGCGCACAATTAAGATGATGCTGCCAAAGCGTACTGTGAGGGCCTTGGAGACTCCTGAAATTCCAATTGTTTGAGTCGTGATAATGTCATGTCAATGTTGGTGCTATGTTACTGTTACGGAATACCATTAGAAGGGTTGACTACTGGAAAAAATCTTCACAAGCTGTGGCGAGAGACCAGCGCGATTCACCCTTTCGCTCTAGTCTTTGCCACTGCTTTAGTAGTGGAAATCGTCATTTTCCAGAATTTTGGTATGTTTAGGCTTAGGTTAGAGATGCAGCGCGGAGTATTCAGGCTCAAACTTAGAAACCTATTCCCAGTCCATTGTGATTGACCACATTGGCTGAACTTCCTCTTATCAACTGTGAGTACTGCCCGAATCCATGATTAAGCTCAATACAAGGGACCTCCTTTTGTCCGAACGGCGCTTCCACATTAATCAGTGAAACTCACTTAGGCACATTACAGTGAAACCATCTAGCAAGAGTACCGTTCATGTTTCTCATCCTTCTAGCTTAAGTTCAGTCTCACTTCGCAAATATAACCCCGGAAGGTATTTTCACACTCACTACAACGGGAATTTCGATACCACGACAAGGAAATAGCTTGACCGTGGAAAATTTCATACGATTTTCTGCAGATAACTCAACGATTTTCTTGCAGAAACTCAAATTAGGTTTTATAACAACAGTAAGGTTTACGACTTTTGCGTACAATAAATCGTATTAACCGGTCGCAAATGTATAAGTCGCAAAAAGTCAGCAGTTTGTGACAGGCCAACCCTGAGCAACTATAGAGATGCTTTGAAACTCTCAAGAAATGTCACCAGCATAACTGAGGTGGGATAATCCACCGCTTTTGGTGTTCGGTTCGAAGTAGGAATTGAACCCACCGACCTGTGTATGCAAGGCGGCCATGCTAACTCATTGCACCAATACTTCTTATTAATACATTGGGTATAGATAAGTGATTCCAAGGAAAAATTGACGGTCTGATTCAATATCCACTTCAGTATTGATGATTAGCATAGAAATTCCGTTGGAGCTGAGCGCGTTGCGATGGTTTTGCGCCGTTGATGGCATTGGTAAGTCAGCTGGGGGTAATTGTGTCTCCCCTTTTTGCCTCTATCCCCTCTCCCAGACACGCTTGTCTGCGAGTCCTGCCGCTTCTCCTGGGGAGTTGGGCCTCACGTGGGCAACTCGACCAGCGTGTATGAATGAGCGGTTGCTGCGTTGATGATATCCCGGAACACCCTCTGGACAATATGAACATGGGAGGAGGACGGGAGCTCACAGAAGCGGTCATCTATTTTTTCTCTGAAGCCGCCCAGTCGGCGTTAGAGGTATCGAAATCGGAGAATCGTCAATGGTTAGAATTACTAGAACATGTGACGCTAAGGATATATCTGGCGAACTGCTACAATACGCCATATTCTAGTGGGGGTCTCTCGTTCTACCGTGCACAATGTGAAGTTATCCTAATCTGCTCTGTCAAAGCTATGCCTGTCTGTCATTAACAAGGAGAAATTGCCAAGTTTATATGGGCTTAAAGTCTCCTAGCACCAATCGATTATGTCAACACAACATTTAGCTCTATATTCGGTAGCCCCAGACTTGATTGCTCTGCCACAAACATTCGCAAATGTAGAGGTAACTACGTGTCTGATACAGCGACAGACACACCAACAATTATGCTCTATTTCGTAGCCCAGACTTGATTGCTACCTCCACACATTCCATGTAGGTACTAGTGTCTGATACAGCGAAAGATAGGTCTATCCTGTACGGAACAGTGAAACAATATGAAATCCAGGCCTTCACCTCCATTCCTTGTGTCAGATCCTTTCGTAGCCATTGTATCCATCCACATGGGCAAGCTGCAGATGCATTTTGGATCGCCACGACTGGATTTCCTCCAATTCTTAAAATTACAATCTCACTGATCTTACCTGGGAGTTCGTGGCAATAAATAAATAACGAAAAAATTATGCACTTTCCGGAACTGGTGCCAAGATAATCGTGTTAGATGCTGTGGCGGGAATATTGTTGGTGGGAAGAAGTCGGTGGTGTTGTAGTATGATGATGTACTGCTGCTGTCTTTGGTACTGTATTCTCCCAACGTAGTGATTGTAACTACATTCCCGTAGCGATATTAGGTCGGAAGTCCGATCAGCACTCGAGACATGAACTTCACCGAACCGAAGTGGTGAATTGGTCTCGGCAGACTGAACAGTACCATTGTCAGGGATATCTCGCTATCCGGCTCGAACCAAAAGCAAACGACGAGGCTCCACGGAATGCACTCCTCCAATACAAAAAGACGGGACGAACAACACGTACACTGATGGCAGCCGCTGGTCAATGACCGGGCCCATCTTGTTCTGGCGGTGCAAAGAACCCGCCCCGCATTCAAAGCTGTTTGTGCTATGTATTTTACGGACTCATAATGGTTGGCAGTGGAAAATTCTGCATAAGGCTGGATAGAGTAGAGGCACAAGTGTCTTGATTACTGGCGAGAGAAGGGAGATAGGTCTGTACGAATCAGCTTGATCGTGAGTTTACCTTGCTTCAGTATTGAAATCACCCAGTCCATTTCCAGATTCCATGAACAAATTACGAGTCTGATCAATAACTCACCAGTATTCCCAGATGCTTCAGCATTAGCATAGAAATTTGGTCGGCGCGCCTTGGAGGTTTGCGCTGTTGATGAGATTGGGCAAATTTGGGTATGTCTCTTGCTCGGAGACACGGATGCTCCTCCCAGGGATGCACTTCATCCAACACAAAAAGACGGACGAAACACGCTACACTGATGTGGCAGCCTTTAGCCAATGTGCTGGACCCATCGGCATAATCCGTGCAGAGCCTCGTGGAATTGTAAGCTGACGTTCATTTACAATAGCCGTTAGGCTTTACGGTCATTTAACACAAGAAATAAATGCGGATATTTTTCCTCCGGTTATCTTTAATTGAAAACTTTCGGGTAAATGATTATGACAATTCCATTTGCTGAAAAGTTTTTATTTTTATTTGGTCGGAAATCAACTAAAAAAATGCTTATGTGCTTTAATTTTCAATATAATTCAAAGCTAATTCAACTATGACCCTTATTAATAATCTTATGTGATAAAATAAATCATCCGTCATATTTAATTTCATGAGTATTGTTAGTATTATTATTAATGAATAGATTTTTGTTTATATGATAACGATGAACAATATGTACGATTTTATATGAAATTGATATGCTTTTAAAAAGTGAATGAATGATTGTTTGCGTGACTATTAGGAAAATTAAAATTGCATGTTTTTTCTCTCTGTTCGCCAAAACGACGAGACCGGTGGATTGGATTGGTTGTAATATAGTGACACGTGAAAATAAAATCAATATATAATATACAGGGTGGTTACAATTGTACTGTGCAGTATAGATGGTGGTTGTGGTGGTTAGAAACACCGTGCCTGGATGAAAAAGATAATAGGATGAAACAGCAGCGTGGAATTCATAGAAATTAAAGCCTTTTTGTTTCTTAAAGAAGAAATAATTAGAATCAAATGTTAGTATTGTTTCAATATTAGAAATGCAGAGAGATCTCCTACATATAGAACATAGAGTATATAAATTTCATTTCCCAGCTCCATACTTTTTACCCAAATGGTTAGTTTTTGTGAGGTACCCACCACCAGCCATTCATTTCATTCATTCATATCACCATTGTACAACATATATGAATTTAGAATAGCGAAGGTGTACAGTAGACAAGTAGACTGAGGGTAGGTAGGTACGACTATACTATATGTAAATCAGGAAGATTAAGTATGCATATACGAAAATAGAATTTAGAAAGCACATTTAAATATGTTTTTGTTTTCTCTTGGGTTAAAAAACTCTATAGCCAATATTTTTCAAATTTGCATATTGCGATCATTGCCAATTTGATTCTAACCTCCTCTTCTTGATCGGGAAATTTATAGCTAACTGCCTGCACAGTTGGGGAACCAGGATTCGAATTTGCTTGTGTACCAACCATATCATCAATGCGCACACTCGACATTACAGTCGGCATGGCGGCAGTCTTTGAAACTTCAATTTGGCGTGTGAAGGTTCGGGATGTTCTTCACGGAATCGCTCAGAGGCTATAGTATAGGGTAACTCATTGGGGAACACTTCATCCCAGTATTGATCTTTAAGCAAAGCCGGATGTTCGTGATGCATTTCATCCACAATTAAATAGGAAACTTGAAGATTACGATCTACCATCCAATTGACCTGAAAATCAAAAGAAGGGATTATGAAGAGAACACATTGAGCACATCCAAGTAGAATATGATCAACTCAAATAGGTTTCAAGGATTTAATGGAATTTTTAGACGAGAACATGTTACATATTTGTCGGAGGCAATGTTATTTTTTGTGATTTCGGCAGATAAAATAACATGAACGACGTGCACCTTTCAAAACGATCCGTTCATGAAAATAAAACATATTGTTGTTCATAACGAACGAGACGATAAAGCGTCCAATGATCTTGAAAAATATAATGGTTGACAATTATATAAAAAGATCCGATACTCGTGACCTCGAATCTTGGATTGTCCTGCTTCCACAACGCGTTAACCACTCGCCTTAGTACATTGCACCACCCTGACGGATTTGCGTCTACGAATTATCGTGCTAATACAGAATATTAAAAAATATAAGAATGGTAGTAGAATTTTATACAAAAAAAAAAATCGCCTACCGTGACTCGTAAACTAGAGTTTTTCTCTCCATACACCTTTGACACGTCGTCCCTTAGCACACCGAACATAGATTGTCTGCTTCATACGCGTCAACAGTCCGGCCTTAGAACATTGCATGCCGACCGAATGGTATTTACCATAAAAAGATGCGGTTCAACGATATATTTTTAGACGTAAGAATGATACGACATTATAAAAAAAACGCTGGGCCTGACTCGAACCTAATTGTCTGCTCCGAACGCGCTAACAGTCGCTCTTAGCACATACCCGAACCTAGATATGTCCTCTCCATACGCTCAAAAAATCGCCTTAAGAATATTTGTACCAACGACGGATTTTACCATAATAGAGCGTCTAATGAATATTTTTAAGACGTAAATGTATGAATTTATTAAAAAAGAATACGGTGCGTGACTCGAACCTGGATTTCTGCTCCCCCACTCGTAACAGTCGGTTGCCTAGCATATTGTCTGCTCCACACGCTTAACATCGCCCTTAGAACATTGTGCTGCTCCATCCACGCGCAACGAGTCGCCTTAGAACATTGCCACCATGCCGACGGCATTAGCCATAAGAAGAGTCTAACGAATATTTTTAGACGTAAAATGCACAATATATAAAAAAAAATTCGTGCCGTGACTCCGAACCTGGATTGTCTGCTACCACGGTTAACAGTCGCCTTAGCACATTAAACCACCGACGTAATTCGCCATACTAGAGCGTCTAACGAATTACTTTAGGACGTACGTTAAGGGTTGGTGGCAGCCTCGATGTATCAGCTCACTTTAGCTATTCAGCTACCCTTGTGATACCCACATTGGTGAATCTTCTCATCTTATCACTGAGGCTTGCCCGATTTCCCATGTAAGCTCAATGGACAAGGACCTTCCTTTTTAATAGCCGATTCGAACGGCGTTCCAGCATTTGCAATGAAACCACTTAGAGGAAGCTTTGAAAACCTCAGTAAAATGTCACCAGCATTAGCTGAGGTGGGGAATATATCCATCGCGAAAAACTTTTTGGTGTTCTGTCGACTAGCAGGGAATCGAACCCATCGACCTTGTGATGCAAGCGGGCATGCTAACCATTGCATCCACGGTGGCTCCTCTTTAGACGTAGAATAGAATACGAATTTATAAAAAAATCCGCACCGCTGACTGAAATCTGGATAGTTTGCTCCATAAACGCGTCAAATCAGTCGCCTTAGTACAGTTGCACCACCGACGTGAAATTTGCCATAATACGTGTAACGAATATTTTTGGCGTAGAATGGCTACGAAAAAAAAAATAAAAAAAATTAAAAAACCCGCCCGCCCTACGTTGACGTCGAATCTGATTGTTGCGTCTCATACGCAGTTAAGCAGCTGCCTTAGTTACATGCAACCGACCGAAGGGATTTGAGGGATAACGTTAACGAATAATTTTAGTCGCGAAGTCCTGTCGACAGCAAACCGTCAACATTCCATGACATAAATTCTTCATGAACGTTCTGTTTAAGATGATTGTTACGCTATCCCGTTCACGATTTTTGGAAGCGTAATTTTTCTATAGTGGAGAGAATATAATTTTGCGCGACAAACATGTCCATGCTCACTTTAACAATATGCTCATTGAAGCATCTCTAAGGTGATTCATATTCCTTTCTGCATGCAATTTTCCTCATTTGCTTACCTCAAAAATCGTCATCATCTTCACGCCAAAAGGATTTATCAGTGACTCGCACTTCAACCAAAACCCACATAAAAAAGAATTGCAATGTAAGTGAATACGTGGAAAAAATATAAAGTCCACCTTATTTGGAGCATGGTATTGGGTAAGCATTACTTTATTATCGTCCATTGCTTGACAGCCATTACTGAACCACAGAAATGAATAACAGCCAGGGTTTACCACTTGTGTATAAATCAAAGGAAGATGATAAGTAGCGTATGAAATTAGTAAACCACATGTCCTCTGAAATTTATCCAACTTCAATCGAATATATGGTTTTTCACGGCAAAAATCATCTCTTATGCGAAACGCCTGCTTTGCGAAAAGCCCTGGTCACAAATACTCGGCTGCCATAACAATGGTAGCCAATGTTTTGAATGACGTGGAAATTCCCTTATTCATAACTCTCTATAATATCTATTTTTCGTTCTCATTCAATGAAGACGCACTTTCCACAAAATTCGAATTAGTTTGGGGAGAACGTTTTTTTGACGCGAGCGATATATTTGTCATGACCCATCGGTCAAGCAAAGGCATAGCATAACGCATTATGGTACGACGTACCATCGCCACGTTCATCTTGTCCCATGTATAGTTGGCACTAACGATACTTCGCTATGGGATCTGCCATGGTAATATCTAGTGTATTGATTCCACCATCTTGTCATTTGTCTTTGGGTTTCTATGTATCCATAATGATGACAAGATTGGTGCAATCAATACACTAGTATACCATGGCCAGATCCCTTAGCGGTATTCAGTTAGTGCCAATATATTCCATGGACAAATGAACGTGGAACAGTATGGTACTCGTACTCATAATGCGTTATGTATGCCTTTGCTTGACCCATGTCATGACAAATATATCGCCTCGCGCAAAAAACGTTTCCCAAACTATGCGTAATTTTGTGGAGCTGGTCCTCTTGAATGAGAACGAAAAGATATTATGAGAGAGTATTAAAAGGGATTCACGTCATTCAAACATTGGTACCATTGTAATGGCAGCGATGTATTGTTACCAGGGCTCGCAAGAGGGTCGCATAAGAGATGAATTTTGCGTGAAAACCATTATTGATGAATTGAATAAATTTCGAAGGACAATGTGTTTACTAATTTCGATACGAATACTATCAGTCTGTTTCCTGTTGGGTTTATACACAAGTGGTACCCTGGCTGTATATCATATTTTCTGTGTTCAGTAATGCGGTCAACAATACCGCATAATAGAAGTGTGACCAAATAACCAATGCTCCAAACTAAGGGTGGAATTATATTTGTGCCCGTATTCACTCCTTGCAATTCTTTTTCTAATATGGGTTGGTTGAAAAGTGGCGCGAGTCACTGATAAAATCCTTTTGTGAAGTATTGACGATTTTGAGGTAAGCAAATAGGAAATGCATGCAGAAAAAGGAATATGATCACCTTAGAGATGCTCAAGACATAATGTTTAAAGGGGAGCATGAACCATGTTTGTCGCCAAATATTATTTCTCTCCACTAATAGAAAAAATTACTTCCAAAATCGTGAAACGGATTGGTAAAAGCAAATTAAAGCAGAAACGTTCATGAAGGAATTCATGTTCATGGAATGTTGACGGTTTCGTCGACAGACATTCGCGACCTAAAATTATTTCGTTAACGATTTCTTATCCTCAATCCTCGTGGCAATGTACTAAGGCAGCGTTAACGTCGTATGGAGCCAACAATCGCCAGAATTCGAGTCACGAGTTAGCGGTTTATTATTATTTTTTTTTCGTAATCCATTCTACGTCCATAAAAATATTCGTTAACGATATTATGGCAAATCCGCGGTGTGCAATGGTACTTAAGGCGACTGTTTGACGCGATATGGAGCAAACTATCAGATTCAAAGTCACGGTAGCGGATTTTTTTATAAAAATCGTATCTATTCTACGTCTAAAAGATGGATTCCACAGGTGGTGCAAATGTTAGATGCCCGCCTTGCAATAACAACAAGGTCGTTGGTTCGATCTCGCTGCTTCGACGGAAACCCAAAAAGTTTTCAGCGGTGATTATCCCAGCCTCAGTAATGCTGTACGATTAATGAGGGTTTCCAAAGCTTTCTTCTAAGTGGTTTCATTGCAATGTGGACGCCCGTTTCGAACTCGGCATAATAAAGAGGTCCTTTGTCATTGAGCTTAACATGGAATCGGGAAAAAAAGAAAAAAAAGCAACTCAGTGGATAAGAGAGAAGTTCAGCCAATGTGGGTATCACAATGGACTGAATAGTCCAAGTGAGCCTGAATACCATCGGCTGCCACCTAACCTAACCACTCTAAGATATTCGTTAGACGCTCTTATGGCGAATACGTCGGTGTTTAATGTGTGCTAAGGCGACTGTTAACGCGGGTAGCAGTACAATCCAGGTTAAAGAAGTTCCACGGCAGCGGAATTTTTTTATAATTCGTAGCAATTTTACGTCTAAAAATATTCGTTTTAGACTCTCTAATGGTAAATCCGTCGGTGGTGCAATGTTCTAAAGGCGAACTGTTTTTACTCGTGTGAGCAGACAATCGTGGCTAAGGCGACTGTTAAGCGCGTGTGAGCAGACAATCTGCTAAGGCGACTGCTTAACGCGTGGGAGGCAGACAATTTCGCAGGTTCGAGTCAGCGGTTCACCGGAGTTTTTTTAATCATTCATAGCCATTCTACGTCTAAAAATAGTTCGTTAGACGCTCTCTTATGGTAAATTCCGTCGTGGTATAGCAATATTCTAAGCGCGACTTTTGAAGCTACTGGAGCCAGACAATCTGGTTCGGTGGTGGCTAAGCGACTGTTAGCGCGGTTCGGAGCAGAACAATCTAGTTCGAGTCACGGCAGGCGTTTTTTTTATAATCGTACCATTCTAGTCTAAAAAATATTCGTTAGACGCCTCTTATGTAAATCCATTCGGGGTGCAATGTTTCTAAGGCGACTGTTGCGCGTATGAAGCAGACAATCTAGGTTCGGATGTCAAGGCGAACTGTCAAAGTGTATGGAGGCAGAAAAATCTAGGTCGAGTGAAAACACGGTAGCGGATTTATTTTGTATAAATTCGTATAACATTCTAATTATTTTTAATATTTTTAGACGATATTCTTAGAACGCCCAATCCGTCGGTGGTGGCAATGTACTAAGGCGAGTGTTAAGCGCGTGTGGAGGCAGACAATCCAGATTCGAGTCCACGTTAGCGGATTTTATATAAATTGTAACCATAATGTTCAATCATGAGCGCATTTATCGTTGTCCTTCGTTTGAGCATCAATATTTTTACTTTCATGAAGGATCGTGTGAAGTGCACGTCGTTCATTGTTATTTTATCTGACGAAATCACATAAAAATTAAACATTGCCTCCGACAAATATATAACATGTTCGCCGTCTAAAAAATTCCATTAAATCTTGAAGCATATTGAGGTTATCATATTCCTACTTTGGAATGTGCTCAATCGTGTTCTCTCTAATCCTTCATTTGATTTTCAGGTCAATTGATGGTAGATCGTAATCTTCAAGTTTCCTAATTAATTGTGGATGAAATGCAATCACGAACATCCGCCGCTTTGCTTAAAGATCAATACTGGGATGAAGTGTTCCCCCAATGAATTCTACCCTATACTATAGCTCGTCTGAGCTCCGATTCCGTGAATGAACAATCCCGAACCTTCAAGCAGCCAAAATTGAAGTTTCAAAGACTGCCGACATGCCGACTGTAATTCGGAGTGTTCGCAATTGAAATGATGGTTTGGTTACATTCTAAGCAAATTCGAATCCTGTGTCGCCAAACTGTGCAGGCAGTTAGCTAAATAAATTTCCGCGATCAAAAGAGGAGGTTAGAATCAAAGATTGGCAATGATCGCAATATGTCAAATTTGAAAAAATATTGGACTATTACGAATTTTTAACCAAAGAAGAAAACAAAACATATTAAATGTGCTTTCTAAATTCTATTTTCGTATATGCATACTTAATCTTCCTGATTTACATATAGTATAGTCGTACCTACCTACCCTCAGTCTACTTGTCTACTGTACACCTTAGCTATTCTAAATTCATATATGTTTGCTACAATGGATGAATGAATGAAATGAAATGAATGGCTGGTGGGTGGGTACCTCACAAAACTAACCATTTGGGTAAAATATATGGAGCTGGGAAATGAAATTTATATACTCTATGTTCTATATGTAGGAGATCTCTTCTGCATTTTCAATATTGAAACAATAACTAACATTTGATTCTAATTATTTCTTCTTTAAGAAAACAAAAAAGGCTTTAATTTCTATGAATTGCACGCTGCTGTTTCCATCCTATTATCTTTTCATCCAGGCACGGTGTTTCTAACCACCACAACCACCATCTATACTGCACAGTACAATTGTAACCACCCTGTATATTATTTATTGATGTTTATTTTCACGTGTCACTATATTACAAACCAATCCAATCCCGGTCTCGTCGTTTTGGGCGACAGAAGAAAAAACATGCAATTTTAAATTTTCCTAATAGTCACGCAAACGAATCATTCATTCACTTTTTAAAAGCATATCAATTTCATATTAAAATCGTACATATTTGTTCATCGTTGTCATATAAAACAAAACTCTATTCATTAACAATAATACTAACAATACTCATGAAATTAAATATGACGGATGATTTATTATCCGCACATAAGATTAATTAATAAAGGGTCATAGTTGAATTAGCTTTGGATGTCAAATATTGAAAATTAAAGCAACATAAGCATTTTTTAGTTGATTTCCGACCAAATAAAAATAAAAACTTTTCAGCAAATGGAATTGTCATAATGCATTTGCCACCGAAAAGTTTTCAATTAAAGATAACCGGAGGAAAAATATCCTCAATTCATTCATTCACAATAGCCGTTAGGCTTTACCGGTCATTTAA
>PGFW01068348.1:3611-26224 GCA_003123925.1 Haematobia irritans | reverse complement strand
GCTGGCTAACCACCTCTTTCGGGCCGGTCCAACTGCGTTCACCGCTCCTCCCGTGTAATTTCGGCATTTACACGAAATTCCTTTTTTTCCCATATTTTACCACTATAACAAAAGATGCCCTTCATCACATAAAGACGCTCTAATCTCACAACTAAATTGACTTACAGACGTCAAACTTGTGACAGCGAATCATTTGAGGTTGGTACTATAAAATAACAAATAATATAATTTAATACTTAGTCTTATTTGACGCCATCTATGTGTCAGACCGGGGACTTATCAGCCAACCTGTTAATAGAACATTTTGAACCAATATAAAGCCTAGTCAAAACGACTTTTATGGGACGATTCGACAGATTAATACCTCACTGGATGTGACAAATATGCGACAAGTTTCAAGAAAAATTTTACTTATCTTTGTTATTTATCGCAGTTTTTGTAGCACACGCTACAACTAAAAGTTTTTTCATCATATTGTAAATATTTCTCTCATTATTATAACCTATGGTTTTTTATTTTAATGCAAGCATGAAGGCTAAAAAATTAAACCAATTTCCGGTCACAATTATTTTATTTAGCAAAATGCTAATGAAAGTTTAATTTGTCGCAATTACAAATCGGTATTACCGAATACAAACACTCCGAGCATTTCTGTATACATTTTCATTCGAACTAAAATCATGACATATCGCTATATTTATTTTAAAACTATTTTGTTTATAATTTTGTTAACTTTTCCCATAAACGGCATGGTAAGTAAATATGATAAGAAAATCAATTTAGTTGTTTGTTGCGAAAATCAGTCTTTTTTTCGAAACTGCAGGAATAGTGAAATTGTTGGCCATATTAATTTGATAAAAATTTAGACCAACGATATTTTTTTTATTTATTTTTTTTTTTTAATAAATAATTTTTTGCGTGTACCCTTACATGAATTTTATTTAGTTTTACGTTTGTAAATCCTCTTCTTTTTTATGTACAATTAGCGCCATTTTACCGTAGATGTATTGAGAGCAAACCCGCATAACTTATTCTTCTAATTACAGAATTTATCCAACAATTAATGTTAACGTCTATGGACTCCGAAAATGTATCTTACTCTTGATCTTTACTATTAACTGAGGATATGAAAGAATCTGATACTACATTAACATTGTAACTGGACATGCTGAAAAAGGATAACCGTCAACTTCACGTCCTACTAAATCTGACCGTACATCTGGATGTGAATTTTTTGGCAAGCAATCACAAGGGTTGAATTTGTTTGGGTATAATTACTCCGGAGAAATCTTCCGTGTTTTCAATATACCTCGAAGATGCCCATTTTAAAGCGTGAGTATCATTAACTGTTTGCAAGAATTCTTGATTCTTACACTCAAAAAAACAAAAACCCAAGTTTATTTGAATCCAATAGATCCAACCTTCAAAGATGCAAAATTCCTCAAAATTAAGTCTTAGCCCTGTTTATTTTTTGAAGCGTTTTTTGTCTTAAATCTAAAGATTCAAATATATCATTTTATTTAAAAGAACATTCATTGAATTTAAAAATGCGGTTTCTTCTAATTAAGGAAAAGTTTGCAAGACCATTTTCAAGATTTGTGCTCATAAATGCTAATGAAAATAAATTTTTTGAAGCAAATATTATAAAATTTTCCTTTAATGTATAAAGAAAATTTTACTTTAATATGTGTAAACTGCAGTGTACTACAATTTTGGTTGCATAATATTTTTATTATTTGAAAGAAAATTTGTCCTTGACCATTTTTAAATCTGCGCATGCTAAAATTTTAGTTGCCGTAATCTTTAATTTCACAGTAAATATTTGTTTCAGTGATTGATAATATACTATTAAATATTTTATATAACTTTCAGAAGCAAATTGCTTTACGCAATCTGTGAACTATACCATTAAAGGCGACGATGATTTTTCCGCATTGTCACAACCCCTTATGGAATGGAGAATAAAAGGAGAGTTTTCTGTTGTAAAAAACCAATTTGTACATTGGCCTGGTGGAAGGACGTATACCGTAAATTATTTGAAAGTTTAATTATAGAATATATATATTATGTGTCTATTATTATTTGGATTTGCGTATAAAGAAATATAAAAATATGTGGGGCTTCTCGAAAATATAAAAAAATTGTGATTTGAACAATAATTTAACAATAAAAGAGTTTTGGTGTTGTGTTCTTATATTTACATTCCCAGCAAAAGATAAATCATTTGTCGTGATATCTACACTCAAAAAGATTCAGCTACCTACTTCAAAAAATTTGGTCAAAATTCGCGGTCATTTTTTTTGAAATTTCAAATTTTGTCGTGGTATTTACAACTGTTAATCTAAAACACATTATGAACACCAGTTTGTTCTTTTAAGGTGCGTTGAATTTGTGAGTGCAAAAAATTTCGGCAAAAAAAAAATACACATTATAAGGTCAATACCTCGGATCTCCGCACACGATCTTTTTCGCTGAGGGGGTTGCAAGTTCTATTTTTGGCAAAATCATTATGATCAAGTCTCATAATTGGGGATTTTGCGAGCCCTTAAACCAAAATTTCCTATTCTGCGAGATCGCAAAAACTTCAAAACAGGTCAACTGAAAGACATTAGGACATCTCAATTGGCCACCAAAACTGTACAGCCGCCGCCCAATTGCGTTGATGTCGCTCATGTTCATCGACCATTTTGGCGTCAAGAATAAATGCCGACACATTTCAGGCCTCAGGCCTGGACATTTCGAGCCTCAGACAATAGACTATTCCAATCAGGAACTCATTTAGATTGTTGGTCAATGTTCAATTTCAACTTGGGAGAAAAAACATTTTTTAACGAAGTTCCATAACTTTTTAAGTGGCTGACCTTATTATTTTCATTCGAACACAATTCTTCATCAATTTGATTCATTACTCATTATTTTTCTGAACACTATTCTAACTGGCGCGAAACGGTGTGGTTGAAATGTTTTCACGACAAAATAACCAAAACACACACAACTGTCTACCTGTAGACGTTATTTCACCTGGGGCTTCCTGTATTCCGGTTACCAAAAAACTAAATATTTTTAATAGGTTTGTCTACACGAAATTATAGGTTGCAAAACTGCCACACACTACACAAATGGTTTCGCATATTGTTGTCCGATAAGAATGAATTTTTTTAATACAAAACAAAACATAGTACAATTGCGGAACTTGCGTTAAATGTTATCACTGCCACGAACACCTGTTAATTGCACGCTGGTGAAGGTATTTGGACTCGATTTAAACTCAAATCCGATTATGTCAAACAATATTATTCGTTGACCACTTTGATTTGGCAATACTGCTTTAAAGATATGAAGTAACAGGGGTGACCGCACAAATATTTCTTCAACGAGTAATAGCAAGTGGTGTTATAACCATTACTTACAAAAATGAGGTTACCATATCAGCAGAATTTCCTAATCATGCGTTCGAGGAGAGTCTGTTGATAAAAAACCAATTGTACATGGGCCTGGTTGGAATGACTATACGCTAAAGCTATGAAAGTTTAATACTAGATTAATTATTATTGTGTTAGTTATTTATTTGGTTTTGATAAAAGAAAAATAAAAATACATATGTTGGGGTTCGAAATATTAAACAAAATTGGATTTTGGATGATTGGCTGTCCGCCCTCTGTTCTATCGACCATTGTGCGTCAAATATATATGCCGACTTTCGGCCTCATGGCCTTATGGATCATTCAGCCTTCAGACATAGATTATTCAACAGAACTTCATTTTAGATTGTCGGTAATGTTCAATTAATCTGGCCCGAGAAAAACTGCTTTTTTAACGAAGACTCATAACTTTTTAAGTCGGTGACCCTATTATTTTAATTTCGAACCAAATTCTTTTTCATCAATTGATTATTATTTATTATTTTTCTGACACTATCCTAACTGGCGCGAACAGGGTTTGTGTGAAATGTTTCTATTGAAAAATAACAAAAACACAACTTCTTACCTGTAGACGTATTCACCTGGGGCATCCTGTTATTCCTGGTTACCAAAACTAAAATATTTTTTAAAGGTTTGTCACACGAATTATAGATGCAAACTGCACACACTACACAAATGGTTTCGATACTTGTTGTCCGATAAGAAGATATTTCATTTTTTAATAAAAAACAAACATAGTACAATTGCGGAGACTTGGTTAATTATCACTGCCACGAACACTTTAACACAGTCTTGGTGAGGTATTTGGATCGTATTAACCAAACCTTATGTAAACAATATTATCTGTACCCACTTTGATGGCAATACTGCCTGTTTAGTGATAGAGAAGTAACAGGGTTAGACATGCACAAATATTTTTCAACGGAGTAATCACATAGTGTGTGGTAATACTCATACTTACAAAATGACGTTTACCATATCACATGAATTTTAATATGCTTGCGGAGTTGAGAGTTTTCTGTGGATTAAAAAACCAATTGTACATGCCCTCCAGTGATAAGCGACGTGATACGCTAAAGTATTGAAAAGTATTATAGGATATATTATTATGTGTTATTATTAATGTTTGGTTTTGGCTAAAAAGGAAAAATAAAATAATCATGGTGGGTTTCGAAAATATAAATATATGGATTTTTGAACAACGATTAACATAATCAAACGAGTTTGGTGTTTCTTGGTCTATTAATGTTCATTTCCATGAAAAGATAATTCATTTCTTCGTGTATACACCAAAAAGAATGCAGTGGTACCTATATTCGAAAAATGTCAAATTCGGGTTTGTCATTTTTTGAAATTCCAAATTTGTGGGTATTTTACAACTGTTAATCTTAAAACACATATGAACATGAGGTTTTCTTTTAAGGGTGCGTTGAATTTTATAAGGGAATGCAAACAATTTGGCAATAAAACCAAAAAAAAAATTATAAGGTCAATACTCTCGATCACACGCACACGATCTTTTTGGTAGGGCGCTTGTTGCAAGTAATTCTATCTGGCAAAATCATTGAAGATCAGCTCATAATTGGGGATTTTGCCAGCCTAAAACAACGATTCCTATTTCGCGACGTCGCCAAACTTTCAAACAGGTCAAACTGAAGACTTGGACATTTCAATTGGCCACCAAAACTGTAAGCGCCGCCCATGGTTGCTGTCGCTCATCGTTCATCGACCATTGTTGTCAAAATAAATGCCGACATTTCGGCCTCATGGCCTCGACCATTTTCAGCCTCAGACCATAGACATTCCAACAGAACTCATTTTAGATTTGGTCATTGTTCAATTAAACTGGCGAGTGAAAATTTTACATTATTTTTTTTTTAACGAAAGTCCATAACTTTTTAAGTTCTGGTGACCCTATTATTATTCGATTCGAAACAAATTCTTTTCATCATTGATTATTACTTATTATTTTTCTGAAATCATATTTCTAATTCTGGGCGAACAGGGGTCTGTGGTGAAAATGTTTCATGTAAAAATAATCAAAAACAACAACTGTTACCTGCTAGACGTACTTCACCTGGGGCCTCCTGTATTCCGGTTTAACAAAAACTAATATGGTTTTTTAAAGGTTTGTCACGCGAATTATAATTGCAACTGCACACACTACACAAATGGTTTGCGATACTTGTTTGTTCCGATAAGAAGATATTCAATTTTTAATAAATAAAAAACAAATCATAGTACAAGATTGCGGAGACGTTTGGTTAATTATCACTGCACGAAACCAATTTAATACATCTGCGTTGAAGGTTATTTGGATCGATTAACCAAACCGATATGTAAACAATATTATCCGCCTACACTTTGCATTGGCAATACTGCTTTATGATAGAAGTAACTGGGTGACCATGCACAATATTTTTTCCATACAAGCTAATACAAGTGGTGCTATAACCTATACTACAAAAGTGAGGTTACCATATCAAGGAATTTTAATACTTGCTTCGAGGGAGTTTTTCTGTTTGATAAAAAAAAACTAATTGTACATGCCCTGTGGAAGGGCGTATATGGTTAAAGTAAGAAAAAAGTTAATATAGAAATATTATTTATGTGTTTATTATATTTGGTTTGGTAAAAGAAAAATAAAATATATATGTGGGGTTTCGAAAATATAAAAATTGGATTTTGAACAACATTAACAATAAAAGAGTTGGTGTTTGGTCTATAATTTCATTTCCGAGAAAAGATAATCATTTTTCGTGTATACACTCAAAAAGAATTCAGCGCTACCTAATTCGAAAAAATTTGTCAAAATTCGGTCATTTTTTTGAAATTCCAAAAATTGTTGGTATTTACAACTGTTAAATCTAAATACATATGACACAGTTTTTCTTTAAGGGCGCTTGAATTTTATAATGGAGTGCAAAAAATGTTTGGAAACAAAATAAATTTATAAGCGTCAATTACCTCGATCCCACGCACACGATCTTTTTTTTAGGGGGTTGCAAGATTCTATCTGGCAAAATCATTTGAGATCAGCTTCATAATTGGGGATTTTGCAGCTAAAACAAAATTTCCTATTCGCGAGATTCGCCAAAACTTCAAACAGGGCAACTGATATACATGACATTCAATTGTGCCACAAAACTGATAAGCGCCCGCCCATGGTGCTGCTCCGCTCATATTCATCGACCATTGGGTCAAAATAAATGCGGACATTTCAGCCTTTCAGGCCCTTTGGCATTTCAGCCTCAGGCCCTGGACATTGCAGCCTCAGGCCCATAGACATTCCAACAGAACTTCATTTTAGATTGTGCGTCATGTTTCAATTACACTGGAGAGAAAAAGCATTTTTTTACGAAGTCCATAACTTTTTAAAGTGCGTGACCCTAATTATTTTAATTCGAACCCAAATCTCCTTCTTCCATCAATTTGATTACTTATTATTATTATTTTCTGAACACTATCCTAACTGCGGGCGAACAGGGTTGTGGTTTGAAATGTCTTCATGCAAAAATAACAAAAAACAACAACTGTTACCTGTATGACGTATTTTCACCTGGGGCTCCTATATTCCGGTTACCAACAACTAAATATTTTTTAACCAGGTTTGTCACACGAATTATAGATGCAAAATCTGCACAACACCTACAACAATTGGTTTGCCGATACTGGTTGTCCGATAACGAAGATAGTTTCAATTTTTAATAAAATACAAAAACATAGCTACAGATTGCGGAGACTTGGTTAATTATCACTGGCCCACGAAACACTTTAATACTTGTGTGAACGGTATTTTGATCGATTAACCAAACGATATTTAAACAAAATTATATGCGTACCACTTTTGATTGCGCAATACTGCTTTATCTGATTTAGAAGTAACAGGGCGTGACCATGCCACAAATATTTTCAACGAGTTATACAAGTGGTGTATATACCATACTTACAAAATGAGTTACCATACTTACAGAAGTTTTAATATGCTTCGAGGAGTTTTCAGTTGATAAAAAAAACCAATTGTACCATGCCCCTGGTGGAAGGACGTTATTTACCGTAAAAAGTATGAAAAAAGTTAATATTAAGATTATGTTTATTATGTGTTTTATTATTTGGTTTTGGTAAGAAAAATAAAATACATATGTTGGGGTTTCGAAAAATATTAAAAATTGGATTTTGAACAAACGATTAAAACAAAAGAGTTTGGTTTTGGTCTATATTTCATTTCCGGGAGAAAAGATAATCATTTTTCGTGTATACACTCAAAAGAGAATGCAGGGTACCTAATTTCGAAAAAAATGGTCAAAATCGGTCATTTTTTTGAAATTTCCAAATGTTCGGTATTTACAACTGTTAATCTAAAACACATGATGAAACACAGTTGTTCTTTTAAAGCGTGCGTTGTTTGAATTTTTATAAGAATGCAAAAAATTTTGGAAAAAAATAAATTATTAAGCTCAATACTACCGATTCCCACGCACACGATCTTTTTTGGTTAGGGGGCGAGGGCGTTTGCAAGGTTCTATCTGGCAAAATCATTGAGATCAGCTCATAATTGGGGATTTTGCAGCTCTTAAAACAAATTTCCTATTCGCGAGATCGGCCAAAACTCTTCAAAGCAGGTCAAACTTGCAGATCTTAACCTTACCTAAGCCTAACTGCCAGACTTGCCGCGACACTTTAATTCGGGCCCACCAAAACTGAAGCGCCGCCCATGGCTTGCTGTGCCGCTCATGTCATCGACGCATTGGGTCAAAATAAATGCCGACATTTCTGCCTCAGGCCCTGGACATTTCAGCCTCAGACCATAGACATTCCACCAGAACTCATTTTAGATTGTGGTCATGTTCAATTAACTGGGAGAAAAACATTTTTTAACGAAGGCCATATCTTCTAAATTTTCTTTAGAAATAAAAATTTGACAAAAAATTTTCTATAGAAATGCGAGTTTTGACAAAATTTTTCTACGCTGGAATGTAAAAATTTTTTGAAACAAAATCTACAGAATTAAAATGTTTGAAAATTTTTCTATAGAAATAAAATTTGAACAAAATTTTATAGTAAGAGAACGCGTCTTCCTCTTTTTTCAATGTGCTGGTTTACTTTGGTCGTTTTAGTGAAACTGGCCTGAATTTTATTTCTGATAATTTGGTTGATAAGGTTTTTCTGCAAGATATAGCGGATGTGTGATGAACTGCTCCGGTAATTTCCAAACGTAGCGTCCATCCAACCCATCTGCCAGTCTATAGGGTCTTTGCCCAAATAATTCTTGGATCAAATTCTCTTTCCTCTGTTGGTTAAGCTACACTTGTAGGTTTAGTCAATGCCATGGTTTTAAGCTGAAATCAAAAACAACAGAAAAAAATTTGCTATTAGAAATAACAATGTTGACAAAAAAAATTTTTCTGGCTTAGAAATAAACTTTTTGACAAAATTTTTCTATAGAAAATAAGAATTTGACAAAATTTTCTAGAAGACAAATAAAATGTTTGGACAAAACTTTCTATAGAATAAAATTTGACAACAAAATTCTATAGAAGATTAAATTTTGTACCAATTTTCTAGAAATAAAAATTTTGGAAAAAAAAAAAATTTTTGCTATGAAAATTAAAATTTTGAGCAAGAATTTTTCAAGTAGCAAACATAACTTTTTTTCTACTATAATAAGAATTTTGACAAAATTTTTCTATAAAAATACAATTTTTCACAAAATTTTCAATAGGAAATAGAGGATTTTCACAAAATTTTTTATAGAAATTAAATTTTGACAAAATTTTCTTTAACGTCAATGTCTTCAAAAATTCTAATTTTAGTGTTAGATCATTCTATCAAAGTCCAGTTGTAAGTAAGCCACTCCTTTTTTTGTGGAAAGTCCCTTGTTGAAAAAAAAAGAAACTTTAAATTTGGTTAAAGCATTCCAAATTTCGACACATTTACAGGCTGTGCATGGATTATTTTATACCAAGAAAACTTTTGCTAATAGGAGATAAACTTTCTAAATTAAAATATTTTATTTCTATGCAGAAAAAACAGTTTTTACCCTTACTAACTACAAATCAATTTGGCCCAAACAATTTTCAAAAAAGGTTTTTTTTGGATTTGTTAGATATTTTAGGCAACATTTTCTTCAAATTTTTGATTATTTTTTGGCATCGAGTGGCAACCGCTTGATGGCCGATTACCTTATTTCGAAAAAAATTGGTCAAATTCAGTGTTTTTTTAAATTGGTGTAGTCTACTTTTAACTTTTATCCGACTACTTTTAATCTAAAACCGAATATAAAATACATTACAGGGGTTTTCTTCTTAAGATGCGTAGGAGCCACTCGTTGGCTGCAATAGTTAGCCATGCCCTGCTGTCGGACGAACACCAAAAAGTTTTATTCAAGCGGGTGGATTTATCCCACCTCAGTAATGCTGGCTGACATTTCTGAGGGTTCACAAGCTTCTCTAAGTGGTTTTAACTGCAATGGTGGAACGCCGTTCCGGACTGCGGCGTATAAACAAGGAGGTCCTTAGTCATTGATCTTAACATGGAATCGGGCCAGCCCACTGCAGTGCATAAGAGAGAAGTTCACCAATGTGGTAATCACAAGTGGACCTGAATAGTCTAATGAGCCTGATACATCGGACTGCCCACCTAACCGTAAACCCTAAACCTAAGCATGCGTTTAGGAATTTTGTAAGGTATGCAGATACTACCCACTTTGTGCAAATCTTGAAATCTCTGTTAACGTCCATATCCTCGAAACTATTTAGAGATATGCGGCGTTTATAAGTTCTATCTGCAAATGGGTTCGGTTCATATTGCAGAATGTTTGCGCAGCCCTAAAACAAAATGTCGTAGACCACATTAGAGTACTATAAACATATACAAACTTTAGAGGAAAACACTTTATTTGGTATGTATTCTGTAACGGACCTCATATAATCGGTCGCCAGATTTGACTCCTTCAGCCTTTGGATCGGAGTGAGCAAATATTATCCATCATCGTGTTTGAAAATTTGGTTAGCTATGTTCAGTATACTGCATTCTACTGCCACGCAAGTATTGGTCCATATCACTTTCAATAGCAAAAAAATTTGAAAGTTCTTCCAAAGGCCACAACTTTTAAAAGCTCTTCCAGGATATGCACTCCAATGATGTTTCTTTATTTTAACTACCCATGAAAATTTATTTTTTAATTCAACTTTTTATAACTTCGGTTTTTTTCAATTCTTTAATGGGTATAGTAATTTTATTTTAACCTTTTTTTTTCAAATAGTAGTTAAAAAACTGAGAAGTTAAGAATTTTCTTTCTTCTTCTTCCTTAGTTCCTTTTTTTTAAATTTCATTTAAATTTGGTCTGAAAAATTATGCTAAATCCAAATATTCGAGGCAAACGTTTCCAACAAGCGTTTAGAGATCACATTAAAAAATTTATAAAAAAAATTATAAAAAAATTATTTATTTTGACAAAAATATCAGCAGAATTTTTTTAATTTACATTCAAAAACATTGAATTCGGATCAACCCTAAAAACAGTGATGCAAATTCAGTGCCACACACGGCTGTTGGAAATGGAGGACTTTCCAGCCCATATGACAAGCCCATGTTAAATTCATCGCTTCTGCCGTCAATTTTGCAACTTCGGTCCCACGCACACCGGATCTTTTTTTGTTAGGGGTTGCAAGTTCTATCTGGCAAAATTCATTGAGAATCAGCTCATAATTGGCGGTATTTTTGCAGCTAAACAACATTTCCTATTCGCGGAGATTCGCAAAACTTCAACCACCAGCGTCAACTGAAAGATCTTGGACATTCCAATTTGGCCACCAAAAACTCGAAGCGCCGCCCAGTGGTTGCCTGTCCGCTCATGTTCATTCGACCATGTGGGTCAAAATAAATGGCCGACATTTATCGCGGCCCAGGCCTGGACATCTTCTAGCCTCAGGACCATAGACATTCCAACAGAACTCATTTTAGTATTGTGGTCATGTTCAATTTTAAACTCCGGGAGGAAAAACATCTTTTTAACGAAGTCCATAACTTTTTAAGTGGTGACCCTCATTATTTCATTCGAACCAAAATTCTTTTTCTCAAATTTGATTAATTACTATTATTTTTTCTGAACACTATTCTAACTGCGGTCGCAACAGGCGTTTTCGTTGGTGAAAATGTTTCCATGAAAAATAACAAAAACAACAAACTGTTTACTGTAGACGTACTTCACCTGCGGGCTCGCTGTATCCGGTTACCGTAAAACTTAAACTATTTTTTAAAAGGTTTGTTTCACGCGAATTAATAGTATGCAAACTGACCACCCACACTACACAATATCGCGTGCGTATACTTGTTGTCGATAACGGATTAGATATTTTCAATTTTAATAAAAACAAACATAGGTACAATTTTTTTGCGGAGACTTTGGGTTATTATAAAACTGCACGAACACTTTAATAATCTGGGTGAAGGTTATTTGGATCGCATTAACCAAACCGATTATGTAAACAATATTTATGGGCTGTTTTCTTTTTGCACTGGACTAGAACTTTTGTATGGCAATGCGTTGCACGGTGTTCCTTCCAGTGCCAATGTATCTTAGTGCAAGTCGCACCAGACGTCACCATTATATCCGCGGAACTTTTCGTAGTTGTCCAAATATGAATTTGGAAACTAACTTAAAATACTGCGGAGGAACACATCTCAACGTGAATGTCACATACTGAAAAGAAGAAGAACATAGGGCAAATGTAAATAAACAAAACAGAAGTATTTGTTTAACATTTTGTTTCACTGCAACAAAAACGGAATATTTATCGAATTATGTAGAAATATCTAGGTGGCCACTTTAAATGTAGCGTCTTCTAACATACTTCAATAATAGGAACTCTCACGGAAGTGGCGATTTCATTTTGAGACATTTCGTCAAAGGCACTTTCTCTGTATTTCGGTGAGATTTCAACAATAATATGGGCATTCGAAAAAAAATTTTTAACCGCGAACTTAAATTTTTTACAAAAACACCTTAAATGCATTGAGGAAGTTCAGTGAAAGATGGTGTTTTATTTTCCTACAAATCAAAGTTTAAATTGCATGGCTTTGGGTTTTGGCGGGATGGAAGTTGTAACGAAGGTCAAAGAAAAGTCTTAGATCCAAGAATTTATAAAAACAGTTCCTTCAATAATCGGTGGTGGTAATATTACGGTGCTGCGGGGGGTCGTTCTTGGACATGTTATGGCTCCGATTTATAGAGGTATAGAGGGCACTTGCTTTTGGAAATCTTCAAAAACAAGTTGTCCATTGGTAATATTGACCATACCAATCACCGGCGAAAATACCGGTCTACATGGAAATTATTCAGTGCGATCATTATTCTCCAGCCACTCGCCTATGGCTGTGCTGCTAAAACAACTTTTTAATGAAAAGTGGTGTTACTTGTACTTATGTTTGAATCAGGCCAATGCGCTCGTTCTCTATGTTTAATAGAAAAAGAATAATGTATTTATACTCTTCATTGTTGGACTAAATTCATTGATACCATTCTCCAAGTTTTGGCTGCGATGCTATATAAATCTGTTGATATTTCCCATATGCATGAATTTGAATCCTGCACCGGATTTAGACAAAATTGTATACACTTCAGACAAAATCTTATTGCTACTTAATATTTGAATCTAAACTTTATGGGACGAAACATAATTTTAGTAAAAAAAAAACAAAATTATAATAATTAAGAAAATTTCTTTGGAAGTCTGGCGGGGCCCAGACTATAATATACACAACTTTGTATTTTAGATCCACATTTTGATAAAAGTCCTCAATTCCTCTCCAATTTTCGTTGCAGTTTGCTTTGCTATAAAGGTTTATGTTTGCTATTTACCTCACTCGATTTGCGACAATGTATATGTGTAATACTTCTATAAAGAGGCTTGCGACGCATGGGTATACATTTTTAGGCACATTTTCGCCAAATGATATTTATAAATCGCGTCGAAAGATTCTATATTAGAGGTTTTTTTAAGAATCAGTTGACATCAGCCCACGAAAAACATTTATCATGAAAATTTTACTATAGAAATTACATTTTTCAATAACATATGCCTAATATTTTTTGAGGAAAAATTTTCTATAGAAATAAAAATTCTTGCGACAAATTTTTTTTATAGAAAAACAAGTAAGCGAAAGTCCTATTAGTCGGACAGTGGCCGACTATATTATACCCTGCACACTTTTTTGTGATCTACATTTTCCTGACACCATCTGAATTCCTTCAAATTTTTTGAGTGGTATATTATTAACAGATTGTCATTGTTCCCGATATAGCATGCATTTAAATCTGAACGACAATACTTATTTAGACAAAATTCTATGACTTAAATTGGTATTGTCGGGCTAATGCCCCTGGTGTGCGAACACAATGTTAGTAAAATAAACATTGTAAGTAAGTCTTTAAAGTCGAGCTGGGCCGATATATTATTACCCTTCACCACTATGTATACCACATTTTGTGTTACCACCTTAGACTACTATCAATTTGCTGCGGAGCTATGCAAACGGTTCTGCAATTTCCAGATACAAATACTTATATATGAAGAGGAATATTTGTACAAAAACACTAGGAATTAAAATCGACTATCACCATGGGTATGAAACACAATTGTTTAGTAAAAATCTTATGCGGAATATATGGAGAGCGAGAGAAATTTTAATGCCAAGTGTACAAAAGGACATTTATGATTTATCAGGCCGATACATTATGTATACCAAATATAGGAAAATTTTAGTAATATTTGCAATTTTTGCTACTCACCAGTGGCGATTTTAAAAGGATATTGGTAGATCTCGCCAAGATATGTGGTCAAGTGTGGGTTGTAACATATTATTTGGTCAAGTCGAGCGATCCTTGGAAAGCCTTATCCTTAACAATCAACTGTTCTGCTGCGAAATTCTCGGCCACTACAGGAATGACTGAAGATATTGAGGAATCATCACAGAGTTCTTGTCTAAAGTCGTGGGAATTTGCGACCTCAGGCCTGTTCATTATTTGTAATAAACTGGAAAACCTACGAATTTAATATGGGGCGTTTATCTAAATCTGAACCCAATAATCAGCATCAAACTTACACACTCAATATCTAAATATTTAAGATTCTTAAACCAACACATAACGACACCTAAATCTGAATCGATTTCAATCAAATTTACCAAGCATTGCTAGAATGTTAATTCTACTCTCTGTGGCAAAACTTCACGAAAATCGGTAGTAAACTCTTGGGCCTTCTGTTGTCATATGATGTTTTTTTAAAAATCGGACGGAAAGATATATATGGGGTGCTATAATCTTAATTTGAACCGTATGTTCAATCAATTTTGCAACTCTGTGACTATATGGCCAGCTTATGTCCTTGAGCAAACATTTTCAACCCAAATCAGTCGGCTAAAAACTCAGGCCCTGAATCCATGCCCATTATAAGTGCATATCGGACGAAAGATATGATATGGAAAGCTAGTGGGTGAGGAGTGCTGAACAGATTTCAATAAAATTTGGCACATTTGACTATACTACCAATTGTGACTCCTAGTGCAAAATTTCTACCCCAAAATTTGGAGTTAAAATCTGGCTTCTAGGGGCCGTATATAGTGGTACGAAGAATAGTATTATGGAGCTATTATCTAAAATTCTTGAAACCGATTTCTTCAAAATCAATAGGGTTCTATTCTGACCCAAAACACATATTGTGCCAAAATTTGAAGTCGATTGGGCTTTAAATTGCGGACCTTAGAACTGATGTACAAAAATGCTGTTCACGACAGACGGACATGGCTATATCGCAACTCAGGAGCCCACCCTTAAGCAATTTTGCCAAAGACACCATGTGTCTATCTCGTCTCCTTCTGGGTGTTGCAAGACATATGCTACTCAACTTATATACCCTGGTTCAACAGTGTGGCGCAGGGTATACAAATTTTTATAAATTATGGTCATTTAGGCCGTGAACTACAAAAAAATTATAACTGCAGACATTCTACTGCTGTTTTAGCAGGACTTTTTCTATGAGTATACGTGAACGTCGTTGTCTGAATTGTGGAAAATTAAAGTTGTGTAACTCGTTTTAAAGATTTTTAATTAGCATTTATGCGGAGAACAAAAGCTGAAAAAATGAAAACTTAAAATTCTCGGTCCCTCCCTAGAAAGAAAGTACAGCAAACCGAAATTTAAAAAAATGTGTTTCTTAAAAAATATCCCTTACTAGTATTCTCCGCTTCTTTAGCCGCTCGGATTTAAAAAAAAAAGGAAAAAAGGAAAGGGAAAAAGTAAATTTTTAAAGTAAAGACAAAATCTTTGTAACGGACATGCCTTTTTTTTGAGTGGTTACTGCATAATTTTCATTAAATACAGGAAATTCCGGTTCATCTCCCAAACCTTATACCAATGATACCCTTGCTTTTGTTTTACTAATTCGCATGGTGTGCCGTTCGGTAGGGTATGATATAGTCGGGCCCCGCCCAATACGATATGACATGTTTTGTTTAGTGGTTGTTAGGAAACCACATACTAACACCACTGCTTACCAAATTTCAACCGGATCGTATTTGAATTTTGCCCTTCAAGAGTCTCCGATAGGTCAAATCTGTGGATCGGTTATTATCGGGGGCTATACGTAAAAGTAATGCGATAGTTTGGCCCTTTTCAATAAGATACGGACCTATATCATAACAACTTCTTGTGCCAAGTTTCAAGTCGATTCAGCTTGGTTTTTCGCAACGGAAGTTGGCCTGGGCCTGCGCTCGATTTTCAAGGGATGACGGACCGACCATCACCTCGGGTCGTACTTTTTCCAAAATGAGGCGTCAGGGCAGTTACATGTTGGAAATTGTGTTCGCTATCGTAAGTTGATAACGACCGAATTTGTCTACTGCGCCTCCCGAATTTTGGCCACACAGCTAACGCAAACACATGGCTTCCTTCTTGGAAAGAAATTCTTAATGTCGTGCTTATCTCTCACCGTAAGTGGCAATGTCAATTTGACCGCGTAGATCATGTGCATTTGGACACCGTTGGTACTTTTTCTTTGTGGTTATTGAAAGAAAAGGTGGGTACGTCGATAAGCCAGCAACAAATTCAGATAGCTAAAGGACAGAGATAATTTCGTGACGATTACGGCATTACGAACCCTCAATTATGCCTCCAGCGTCATCGAAAATTTTGGACGCATCGAGTGTCGCAGCGTTCTTATTTGGCCTTATAGTTTGTTCCATACATAATTGAGTAACTACGAATATTCATAATAAAAATAGAAATTACAATAATGTTCCTAGAATAGTTTGTGTTTTATTTCAAAATCAACAATCGGCCCTTGAAAATTTAACCACCCTTATTCTTTGATGGGTTCTTAGAGCAATTTTTGATCTGGTTACAAAAGGAATGACAAGACTGTAAAAAACCACCCATGTTTCATAGGTGTGGAGGGTATTAAAAATAGGGCATTCTGGCAATAGTATTAATAAGTAAATTGGCCTTCTTCATCATTATTTAGACAAATACTTCACCAAGACAGTATGATTTTTGGTTTGGATTTTTTGCCGGTAAATTTAAAAATTTTCAATTGGGGGGGGGATTTTTTTTAGATATTTACGCTTCATTTGTGGTTATAATTTTTCATGATTCTTTAGTTTAACCCTCTAATGTCTCCCAATTTTCCCGCTTTAGGGCGGGCTTCAAGTTAAATAAGCGAAGGCTTTTTGAGTAAAACACACCTTAACACTAATAAAAATGGGTACAAATTATATAATAGAAAACAGTTGGGAACTTTGCTTCAAGAGGCTTTGCCGAGGCACTATACTGAATTTTACCTATAAATTTTCTTGTTTAAGTTTTCTTGCTTTTGTGTGTCTAACATTAAATATTTAATTCAGAGATGGCCAAAAATCTGGGGCATGAATAAAGTTAGTTAATTTGCTGTAAGAAATAATAATTCGATAACTAAAATAAAACCTAATTTTTTAATGGTTACATTTTCTTAATAAATTTTAAAATAATAAACAACTTTTGTCTTTACACTTCTTCGACATTTTTTTATATTTCACGGCGAAGAGCTGTAGGGGAAACCTTTGCAAAAATAAAAAATGTAAGAACAAGGTGTAATGAAACTTAGTATTGATGGAAACCATGAACGACCTAAATGTTTTTAAATTATTTAAAAATTTTGAAAGAAATCTTTTCACTTTCCAGCGCCTCTAAAATTGGGATTCGTGATTAAAGGACTTCCTTGTTCCAAGACAAGCAAACACCTCAAACACACCGGCCTGTGATGTGAAAATATGGCTCCTTCGACAATCACTTAAATTATCTCAAAACGCAACCCACAAAGCCCAGGTAGCAAACCCCATTGAAACCGTAGAAAGCGATCTCATTTTTGGACCAGTGGATCGGACAAGAACCAATTTGCATCTTTTGGACAGCCCTTAAAAAAAGTTATTACAAGAATGGAATTGGGGCAATAATCTCTCAAGAAAGACGTGTGCCTATGCAAGACCGACTGCGAAGCCATTTGCGCTAACCATAAGGGTAGCTTATTCCACAATACTAAGTGGGACCCAAAATTAATGTATCATACAATGTGATTACTGATACGACGAATACTTTTGTGAGCTTTTTTGTAGTTTTTTTGATTTTTAACCTGCCATTAAAAAAATAATACCAATAAAATTAACTTTCGCACGGATTTTTGTTTACGTTTTGCTGTTATTGTATATCCATGGAATGACACTTTTAATAAAACTTTTTCACCATATAAATGTAAGCTCGGTTTGCGATTTCAGCATATAAAAAGAATATTTGTTGTGAGTCACTGTATATGTTGCTAAACAGCAAAAAATCCCTTTCTTCAAACTAAATATGAAGATACAACTTGCATATTTGTTTTGGGCTGGTGGTGGGCTGATGTTTTTTCTCTGGCCTACAATTAGTTGGTATGTTCGTTCCAAAGTGAAAAACTTTATAACCAAGGTGGCTATTAAAACGCCAACGACAAAAGGGCGATCACGCCAATGCCACTTACATTACGATTCATCGTCTTTTGCTCAGTATTCCATTGTGGGTTCGGATTTTTTCTGGAACATTTGTTACGCTTCTTCAGCCAATAGTTAACGATTTTGTTCATTTGCTTGCATTCATTTCACGGGCATATGAACACTCTCTCGGACCAACTTCTTCGGAAATTTTGCTCGTAGGCATTCTTTTACCAGCTTGGTTCGATCAGAGCTTCTTCACACAGGATGCCCATTTGAGAAACAGGGGTACGTTTCATACACGTTGGGGGATATGAACCAATTCTTTTCTTTTGTAATATTTTTGGCAACCTTCGCGTGGGTACATATATTAACTTTTTGCGATATGTTGTTTAATTAAATAATTTTGTATTGGGTATTAAGTTGAATTATATTTCCCTGTATATTCTCTTCCCTCTTGTCTGTAATTCTACCGTTTAAGCTAGGCTTTTGTGATTGATGCAATTGCATATCCATTTTCTATACCACACATGCTTGGGTATTAGCCGCTTGTAAATCCACCACTTTGAGCAAATATCGCCATATTTCAGACGCTGTTTGGCATTTGGATTAAACATTGAACCCGCACCTGTAAATCTGTTTTCACGCACGTAGTGCCTGTTGCCAGCAGTTCATTTGTTTTTTGAAAGGCTAGCAGCAATCGCTTTAAATTAATTAATCACTCCTCTCGTTTTGGTTACACCCTTATTTCTATAAATTGATTATTAAATGTTTATACCGCCTATTATTTATTTGTAAAAACGAATAATCTTTGATTGTTTGACATTTGCGACCAAGTGTCGCCAATCCAAAAATCGAAAATTTTGAACTGGGTGGACGTTTTTGCGTTTTCTTTTTGCACTGGTTATCAGGGCAATAAGAAAACAGACCTATTTTATTCGTACCACTTTGATTGGCCAAATAAACTTGCTTTACTTGATAGAAAGTTAACATGGGTCGTGACATGCATCAAATATTTTCAACAAGTAATACAAGTGCGCGTGTATACCATTACTACAAAAGTCGGGTTACCATAATCACAGAATTTTAATATGCTTCGAGGAGAGTTCTTCTGTTGATAAAAAAAAACTAATTGTTCACATGCCCTGGTGGAGGGCGTATATGTAAAGTAAGAAAAGTTTAAGTATAGGAATATAATTATTATGTGTTATTATTTATTTGGGTTTTGAGCGGTAAAAGAAAATAAAATATATTGTGGCGTTTCGAAAATATAAAAATTTGGATTTTTGAACACCGATTAACAATAAAAGAGTTGGTGTTTGGTCTTAGTACATTTCACTCTCTCCCTGCAGAAAAGATAATCATTTTTCGCTGTATACACTCAAAAAGATTTCAGGCTACCCTAACTTCGAAAAAATTTTGTTCAAAATTCGGCTCATTTTTGACAATTCAAATTGTCCTGGTATTATACAAACTTGTTTAATCTCTTAAAATACATATGAACACAGTTTTTCTTTTAAGGTCGGCTGATTCCCTGTTTGACCATTTTTTATCAAGGCGTCAGTGCAGAAACATTTTTGGAAAACTAAAAATAAATTATAAGGTCAATTTACCTCGATGCCACGTCACACGATCTTTTTTTTAGGGGGTTCGCAAGTTCTATCTGGCAAATTTCTCGTGAAGATCACTCATAATTAGGGGATTTGCAGCTAAAACAAACATTTCCTATTCGCGGAGCATTCGCAAAACTTTCAAATCGGCCAACTGTAATACTCATTGGGACATTCAATTCATGGCACCAATAACTGAAGCGCCGCCCATGGTTTTGCTGCTCCGCTCATATTCACTTCGACCATTTGGGTTCAAAATTAACCAATGCCGATCAATTTTCGGCCTCAGGCCCTGGACATTTCAGCCTCAGAAAGCCCTGGACATGTTCGCCCTCAGACATAGACATCTCCAACAGAACTAACATGTCTTAGATTTTGTGGTGATTGGTGAGATTAACTGGGAGAAAACATTTTTTAACGAAGTCCATAACTTTTAGAGTGGTGACGCTATTTACTTTTTAATTCGAACCAAATTTTTTCATCAATTTGGATTATTTATTGATTATTTTTTTCTGAAACACGCTAATCCTAACTGTTGGCGAGACAGGTGTTTGTGTTAGTGAAAATGTTTCATGAAAAATAACAAAAAAACAGACTGTTACCTGTAGACGCTATTCACCTGGGTCTGCTATATTCCGGTTACCAAAACTAAACTATTTTGCGTCTGTCAGACTCGAATTATAGATGGCAAACGCACACACTACCCACAATTGGTTTGCGATACTGTTGTCCGATAAGATAGATATTTCAATTTTTTAATAAAAAACAAACATAGTACAATTGCGGAGACTTGGTTAATTAGTCCAACTTGCCACGAACACTTTAAATACATCTGGTGAAATGGTATTTTGAGGTCGATTAACCAAACCGATATTAAAAAACATAAATTATTTGCTACCACTTTGATTGGCAATATGCTTTATGCATAGAAGTAACACGAGGTGACATGCCAAATATTTCTTTTCAAACGAGTCAATATCAACGTGTGGCTATTAACCATACTACAAAAATTCCGAGCGTTACCATATCACAGATTTTAATTATGCTTCGATCGGAGTTTCTGCTTGATAAAAAACCAATTGCGCTACATTGCCCTTCGGCCCCGGTATTCCGAGCTTGCGGTGGAAGGACGTATACGTAGGCGCTAAAGTACTGAAAAGTTCAATATAGATTATGTTATTATTGTGTTATTATTATTTGGTTTTGGTAAAAGAAAAAAAAATACATATGTGGGGTTTCGAAAATATTCAATACAATTTGGATTTTTGAACACATTAACAACAAAAATGATGTTGGCTGTCTTGGTCTTATAATTTCATTTCCGAGCAAAAGATAAGTTCATTTTTTCGTGTATACACTCTGCAAATAAGAATGCAGGTACCTAAGTTCGAGAAAAAAATTGGTTCAAGGAATTCGGTTCATTTGTTGAAATCCAATGTGCGGTATTTACAACTGTTAATCTAAACCCATATGCCAACACAGTTTTTTCTTTTTAATGGTGCGTTGAATTTTACTTTAAGGAATGCCAAAATTAATTTTTGGGAAAAAAAATCAATTTATAAGGTCATACCTCCGATCCCACGCACGCGATCTTCTTTTGTAGGCGGGTTGCCAAGCTTCTATCTGGCAAAATCATGAGATTCAGGCTCATTAATTTGGGGATTTTGCAACGCTAAAAGAAAACAAATATCTCCTATTCGCGATGATTCGCATAAACTTTCAAAGGGCAGACGTGTCAACTGCAGACTACCTTTACCTAACCTAACTGCAGAGGCTCTGGACATTCTTTTAATTGGCCACCAACAAACTCTGAAGGCGGCCCGCCCATGGTGCGACTGTACCGCTTCAGCTTGTTCATCGTACCACTTGTGGTCAAATTAAATGCCCGACACTTTTCTGCTCAGGCCCTTTGGACATTTTCAGCCTCAGACCATAAAGAGCATTCACCAGAACTCATTTTAGATTGTGGTCATGTTCAATTAAACTGGGGTTCGAGAACAACATTTTTTAACGAAGGACCGATGATTCTTCCTAAATTCTCTTTAAGAAATAAAATTTTGACAAAAATTTCTATAGAATTGGAGTTTGAACAGAAATTTTCTATGGACATTAAAATTTTGAAAAAAATCTACAGGAATTAAAAGTTTGAGGCAAAATTTCTATAGAAATAAAATTTTGAACAAAATTTTAATAGAAGAGGAAGCGTGCCTTCTCTTTTTTCAAGTTGTCGGTTCTACTTCCTTGGCGCTTAGTGAAGGCTGCCTGATCTGAATTTATTCTGATAATGTTGGGATAGTTTTTCTGCAATGTCTTCAGGATGCTGGATGATTGTAATGTACCGGTAAATTTCCCCAAAACGGTGCGTCCAATCCAACCCATTCTTTTGCAGGTCTATAGGGCTTTTGCCCAAATAACATTTGAGCTAAACGAATCTTTCTTTCCTCAATTTTTTTCCTCTGTTTGTTAAGCTACACTTCGTTAGTTTCAGTCAATGCATGTGGCTAGCTAGCTAGAGTTCTAAGCTGACAATCAAAAAACAAACACAAAGAATTGCTATAGAAATAAAATTTTGACAACTTAAATCTTG
>PGFW01068330.1:8718-21458 GCA_003123925.1 Haematobia irritans | reverse complement strand
TAAAGCTTCAAAATTTGCAAGATTTTCATGAAATATTATCGTACCATTTTTGACGAAATATGACTATAATTTAATTACATGTGAACTAAAAATATTTCATTGGGTAATTTTGTTTCAACCAACAATTATTAACTATCAACGGAATTGCTCAGTAACGAAAGATTGCTACTTCACTTTCAAGTCATTTTTTCGCCTAAAAAATATTTTTCCTAATACAAAAAAATTTACAGTAAATTGCCACTTATTATTTAGAAAGTACCTTTACATTTCACAACTAGTTTTATAGCATGACAACGAATTTTTACTACCAGTTTAACGAATCATTTTTTAAGGAAATTCCTTTCGACTGTAGTTAATTTTTCGTTGAAGATACGAAAATGGAAGACTAAAAATTCTGGAAAATTCTTGTAATAATTTATTTGTGAAAAATCTTCTTAAATTTACGAGACACTTTTTTTCTGTGTAGAAATACATTTTTACAAAAAAGTTTTCAATATAGAAAAATAAAATAAAACCCCAGCCAACTGCACTCAAATCGATGATTTGACATTGGCTAAGGCAAACGAGGAGATGGTTGTACAAAGATTTATTTTTCGGCGAAAGCCCGGACTATTTATAAACCTGTTTTTTTCGCCAAGATTCAAGTGGCTGCTTCACTTTGGGTTTAGTGAAAAACGGCCGAATTTATTGCTGATAATTTGCGTTTGTTTTGTTTATTGTTGATCCCATTTTTATGTTACACGCTTTGGTCACCTCAGCTTGTAGCCAGACTCAAGGAACTCTGGCGACTAGGTGCGGATCGTGTTCCAGAGTGATCTCTGCGTGTTAAGTCGCGGTTGCGTTTAGCTTGGGCAAGAGAAAAGATGACGCGTGTCCTGTGGCCCCTTGGTTGGCAAATGCGCGTAACTACGTCAGCCTACGCTGCTATCAATCACTGATAGGTAGGAATTGACAGCGGCTGCACTTGACTGATCTTTAATTTGAGGCTAAAAACTACGTGGGAGCGTCTCTTTTTCTCCGGTGCTATGGCGTGGCGGAGCTTCCGAGAGAACAGATTAACCTTGTAGTCTTCTCTACGCTTCCAGCTACACAGTATTCCTCATGAAGTCCTGTTCAAACCTGTCTGGTACGCTGCTTGATCTAGAGGCTCTTTCTTTTGTAGCGTTGGATCTTCGGCGCGTCTAAGCATGGGGGTTGGTGGTATGATGAGATTGGTGTTTGCGATGATTACTGCGATAACAATCAGGAGAGCTTTTGACAACATGATAGTGTGTGTTCGCGCAGGGCATTACCTTTTGTCTCCACATTAAAGGTGATCCAGTGGTGTGCTGCGGAACAACCCAGCTCGCATTTCTAAGGGCCCAGCATCTCTGGCAGGTCTGTATGTTTATTCACTGGCGTATCACTAATCTGGCCGGTATCCACACTGGAGCTGCATACGTTTTTACCACTGACCGACCAATTGCCTTATACCGTAATTAACAAAGGTTTCTTTGTCCGCCACATCCAAGTACTTGCTTGTCTCTACCACGGAGCTTCTTACACGAATTACCAGTGACATGGCAGGATGACCTGAAAAGGCTTGGAATGTGACACCAAAAGAATCTTGGGGTAATTTGTCGGTCGGAGGCATCCGTCTTCTGCCATCCACACTAATATTCAACTGCCTCCGTACTCTCTGCCATCCATGTACGTGAATGTTGGGCGCTGGCGGGGATATCCCAAATTTCTCGCACGTGAAACAACTGTAAGATCGTACCAGGCGCTTCAGACATTATAATCGATCACCAGATGTCATTGCAACAATTGGGCCCAGATGTCCATTGAATCTGTGACAGTCGTTCTGGCTATACGGATAGAGGTTAAAACAATTGCCGGCGATTATCATCCCACCTTCGGGAACTTCCCTGTTATCACACTACGGGAGTCTTGTTTTCCGTATCCCTCATATTCCACGTACGACTGCCGCGCCCGCACAGATAAAGTTAACCCAATCGTCTTCGGTTCCTGCCGGTCAAAGGACGTGTTCTCTATGGTATCGAATGCCTTCGATAGGTCAAGCGCCACGAGGGACCGTCGCTGTGCACGGGCTTGGTTGATTGAGTCCTCTCATTTATAAATGCTCGAAATGACATGCAAAGCCGTTTGTCGGTACTGTGTTACTTTGCGGGAATCCATTTTTTATTGTTTGCCAGCTGGAAAATTCTCCACAAAGGCTGGGCGAGGAGCAGTGCCTCAATGCCCACAAGGCTTGGGGAGGAGTAGTGTCTATTGTCTTGGCTATGGCGAGAGCACAGGGAAATGCGTCTGTACGATCGAGTCTTTGCCCTGGGTTTCAAGTATGGAATCACCTCTACTCCATTTTCCAGACATCGCGTTATAAAATAAGGACAAATATAAATAAGGGAGTCTGGTTGAGTACTCAACTCCCAGCTATTCCCAGAGTTTCCAGCATAAATAACACAGAGATTCCGTCAGGGCCCTCCGCTTGGATGGTTTCGCTCGCTGTACATACTTCGCCTATCGGTATAAATTATGGTGTGTAAAGTCGCGCTCGAAGCACGAGATGACTCCTCCTTTTCGCACTCATCACCACCGTGGTGCAATGGTTAGCATAGCCCGCGCTACCATCACAAGATCTATGAGGTCTCGATCTTCCTGCTTCGAATGAACACCAAAAGTTTTTCAGCGGTGGCATTATCCCACCTCAGTACATGCTGGGCTGACATATCTGAGCTGTTTTTAAGCTTCTCTCCGTGGTTTTCACTGCAATGTTGCCGAACGCCGTTCGTACTCGGCCTATTAGAAAGGAGGTTTCCATTGTCATTGAGTCTTAACCATGGAATCGCTCCGCGCACACTCAGTGATAGGAGAGAAGTTCACCGCTGTATGGTATCACAATGGACTGAATAGTCTAAGATGAGCCTGATTATCATCGGGCTGCCACCGTAACCTAAGCCTTCGCACTCTCGGGCGTGCCCTCGACAAACAGTCAGTTGAAGAATGCTGGGACGCATCTTACTCGTCTCAGTCACTGTCACGTCGCAGAAGGTGCATTGACTGAAATACCATCATCGCTAGCAGCGGGGCTTCGAGAGGGCTCTTCACTGTTTTGACACAACTTACCTTGTTCCTGTGCCTAGGGTTACATTTCTTCAGCGTGGCTTTAGCAAGTGTTCTGCTTTGTGCTCGCTTGACTATCTTACTAATCTTCTTTAGATTGCAGTTTCCCTAAAAATCCCTGGCGTTCATCACCAGCCTCGTCTGCGAGTCCCGCCGCTTCGGCTGGGAGTGGGTCGTCCACTTTGGGCAATTCGACCAGCCTGGAAAAGAAGCGAGCGGCTTCTGTGTTGCATGCATGTCCCGGAATGCCGCTCTAATCAACATGAACATGGGAGGGGACGTGAGTTCACATGAAGCCGGCGCTATTCTCTGAAGCCTTCTCGTTGATTTCTTCTTTGGTGAATATAACGTTTCGCGGCGTTCGGCGAGGTTATGAAAATGCTGAAGGCGATCCGGTTAATGGCTGAGAATTATGGGAGGTGAACTGATGCCAGCGAAACTGACACGGTTGCCGGGATATCATTTTCATTACCAGGTGACGCTATAGATATACTTCGCGCGGAACTGCTGGAAATCACCCGATAACTTCTCGTGGTGGGCCTCTGTGCCACTGTGTGCAACACTGGCTGGAGTCACTCTATCCTACTTTTTGCCAAAAAGCTATGCCTCATACTGTCATACCTAGGATAGAATTACCAAAGTTCATGGTGATCATTAAGACCTCCTTAGCACCAATCGGTATGCCTCGCACAACAGGCACTCAATTGTTTGGGCATATTAACCTGGCGAGCACAGCTACCAACCGGCTGGGTATGTATACACCATTGCTATAGCTCTATTATCGGCCAGCCCCAGACTAGACTTGTACCCCAATACATTCCTATACGGCGTAACACTGTTTGTCTGGCACAAGCGGGATAGTGTATATACTGCCGCGGAATGTGTAATATGAAAGCCAGCGCCAACACCTTCCAACTTCTTGTGCGATCCTTTCGTAGCATCCTTTCGTTGCGATCCTTTCGTAGCGTTCGCATTTCTATGACCCCATTGGGTGGCATATCGTTGGACAGACATCTTGTCACGTAGTCAGTATGGACTATACTCCCGTAAGCGCGATATTAAGCCGGAGCAGTTCGCAAGTGCACCCCATTCAAGCACCGGTTACACCTCACCGAAACCGAAGCGATAGTGAATTTGGTTGCGACACTTGCATGCAATGCTACTACCATGGTCTCAGGGTTTTCCTCTAATCCGGCTCGGACTCAAAAGTACAACAGAGAAGGCTATCCTGGGGGATGAAACCTTCTCCAATCACCAATAATTACGAACCGAAACAACACTGCATGTGGCCCCGCTGAATTGTATCCACATCGCTGGCCGGCGATTGTATCCATCGGGTCAATCCGGTGCAAAACCCCACCGCCAGTGGGGAATTGTCTGCCGTGATCGGTGTACGTAGTTAGGACCCTCACGTTTGTCTGGATAATTTTGCATAAAATTTTTATAGAAATAAAATTTTCTTATAGAAAAAAAATTCATCTATTAAAATCTAATATGAAGCAAAAATGACAAAATTTTCTATGGAAAAAAGCATATTCAAAAATAAAAAGTAACAAATTGCAAAATAAAAAGACAAACATTTTCTTATAGAAATAAAATTTTGACAATTTTCTATAGAAATAATAAATTTTGACCTACAGATTCATAGAGAAGAAACCAACAAAGAAATGAAACTTTGAAACATAGATATAAACAAAATTTTTCAAATTTTCTATAGAAATAAAAAATTTGCAAAGTTTCTATAGAAATAACATTTTGACAAAATTTTCCATAGAGTAAAGATTTGACACCATTTTATATTAGAAATAAAATGTTGTGACAAAAATTTCTATAGCAAATAAATTTGACAAACACATAGGGAATAAAGACCAAAACATATAGAATAAAATGGACAAACTTTCTATGACTAATAAAATGTTGCCAAAGTTCACATCAGATGTCCAAAAATTTTTTTTATTAGAATTTAAAATTGCAAAAATTCTTATAGAATAAAATTTGCCAAATTTTCTATAGCAAATAATAGTTTGCAAAAATTTCTATCATAAAAATATTGCAAAATTTCTAAGAATATAATACATTCACAAATATTTTCTATAATCAAATGTTGTACAAAAATTTCTAAGAAAAAAAATAACAACTCTATAGTAAATAAAATTGCATTAAAATTCCATATAACTAAAATTAAAATTTTCTGTTAGAACTAAATTTTAGCAAATTTCTATCAGGAAATAAATTTTGTTTTTCTATAAGGGAATATCAAATTTTTTGACATATAATTTCATAGAATAGAAAAATGTGACAAAATTTTCTATAAAACATTGTTTAGGAAAATGTATTTAGAAATAACATTTTGAAAAATTCTTAAGAATATAAAATTGTAAAAAAAAAAAATTGTAGAATAAAATTGCAAAAAAAAAATTCTATAGGAAATAAAATTAGAAATTTTTTCATAGAAATAATATATTTGACAAAATTTTCCATAAAAAAACTGGTCAAAAAAATTTTTAAAGAAATAAAATTGTTATTCAAAATTTCCATAAAAATTAAAACTGCCAATTATTTCATAGAAATAAAATGAAAAACCAGAAATAAATTTTGACAAATCATAGAAATAAAATTCAGAAAATTTTCATACAGAAATAAAACATTTGAAGAAAATTTCCATTAGAAATAAAAAAAAATATATTAGAATAATAAAATTTTTGACAAAACTTTCTGTATAAATAAAATTGAGATGAAAATTTTCTGATAGAAATAATATGCATAAATACCATAGAAAACAATTTTCTAAAAGCTTTTCTGTAGAACAAACAAAACAAAAATAAATGGCAAAATTTTCTATAGGAACTAAAATTTTCTTATAGTAAATAAGTTCTATAGAACCCTTTTTATTAAAATAATAAATTTTCAAATAGAAATAAAGTTTACTAAATTTTGACTAAATTTCTATTAGAAATAAATTTGACAAAAATTTTCTAAGAAAATTAGTTTATGAAAATTGTTCTATAGAAATAACATTTTGAAAAAAAATCTATTAGAAATTAAAATTTTGAAAAAAAATGTTGTAGATATAAAATTTTGCAAAAAAAAATATCTATAGAGAATAAAAATTATGAAATTTTTCTATAGAAATGAAAATTTTGACAAACATTTTTCCATAAAATAAAACTTTGGTGCAAAAAATTTTCCTACAAGAAATAAAAATTTGTTTATTCAAAATTTTCCATAAAAATAAAACTTTTGCCAAATTTTCTCTATAGCAAAGAAAATTTGTTGAACAAATTTTCCATGGAAATAAAAATTTTGACAAAATTTTCTATAGAAATAAAATGTTGAGAAAATTTTCTATAGAAATAAAAATTGAAAAAATTTTCCATAGAAATAAAAAAAAAATAGAAAATAAAATTTTTGACAGAACTTTCTGTAGAAATAATAAATCGTTCGAGAAAAATTTTCTATAGAATAAAATTTTGCAAAAAAAATTTTTCCATAGAAATACATTTTCTAAAACTTTTCTGCTAGAAGCTAAATTTTTGCAAAAATTTTCTATAGAAATAAAATTTTGCAAAAGTTTTTTCTATAGGAATAAAATTTTCTATAGAAATAAATTTTTCTATAGAACCTTTTTATTAAATAAACATTTTCGAATACGACATAAAGTTTTACAAAATTTGACAAAATTTTTATGAAATAAAATTGCTAGACAAAATTTTCTTATAGAAGAATTGTTTATTGAAAATTGTTTATAGAAATAACATTTTTGAAAAAAAATTCTATAGAAATAAAATTTTGAAAAAAAATTTGTAGATATAAAATTTGCAAAAAAATCTATAGAACATAAAATTAGAAATTTTATCCTATAGAAATAAAATTTTGACAAAAATTTGTCCATAAAAAATAAAACTTTGCAAAAATTTTCTAAAAAATTAAATATTGTTTATCAAATTTTCCATAAAAATTAAAACTCTTTGCCAAATTTTTTTTCTATGCGGAAATAAAGAATTTTTGAAAAAATTTTTCCATGGGAAATAAATTTGACAAAATTTTTTATAGAAATAAAATGTTGAGAAAATTTTCATATAGAAATAAAAATTTGCAAAAATTTCGCATTAGAAATACAATTTTTCTAAACAATTTTCTGCTAGAACTAAATTTTTTGCAAAAATTTTCTATAGAATACAATTTTGCCAAAAGTTTTCTATAGGACTTAAATTTTCTATTAGAATTAAATTTTTCTATCCAGATAACCCTTTTTATAAAATAAAAATTTTCAATAGAAATAAAAGTTACACAAATATTTCTACCGAAATAAATTTGGGCAAAATTTTTTTTTATAGAAATCAAAAGCTTTGACAAAATTTCTCATATATAAATAAAATTGTTATTAGAGGCTTAAATGTTCTTCTAAAAAACTTTTTAGAGAATAAAATTTTGCAAAAAAAGTTTATGAAGTAACAATGCGCAAAAATTTTCTAGAGAAATAAAATTTGAAACAAATTTTTGTTAGAAACATATATTATCTATAAGAAATAAAATTTTGACAAAACTTTCTATTAGAACCACCATTTTGCCCAAAAATTTTTCACAAAAAATACAATATCTTTGACAAAATTTTCTATAAAACTAAATTTTGCAAAACATTTTCTATAAATATAAATTTTTGTAAAAAATTTTCTTCATAGAAATAAAATTTTGCAAAAATTTCTATTGAACATAAAAGTTTTTGCAAAAAATTATTCTGTAGGACATGAAAAAATAAAAAAAAATAAAACTTTCTATGAGAAACATTGCAGAAACATTTTTTCTAAAAAAATATATATTTTGACAAAGAATTTTCTATAAAACTAAAATTTTGCTAAAAATTTTACTCATAAATATCAAAAATTTTTGTATACAAATTAAAATTTATTAAAATTTTTATAGAAATAAATTTGCAAAAATTTCTTTTGAAATAAAATTTTTGCAAAAATTTTTCTGTAGAAATAAAAAATAAAAAAAAAATATAAACTTTCATATAGAAAACAACATTTTACAAAAAATTTTCTAAAAAATAATATTTTGATTAAAATTTTGCAAAAATTTTCTAATAAATATAAAAGTTTGTACAGGTAAATTAAAATTTTTGTAAAAAATTTTCTATAGAAACTAAAAATTTTGCCAAAAATTTTCTATAGAAATAAAATTTTGCAAAAATTTTCTATGAAGATAAAATTTTTGTAAAAATAATTTTATAGAAATAAAAATTAACAAAATTTTCTAAAGAAATAAATTTTTTCAAAAAATTCACAGAAATTAAACATTTTGACAAAATTCTACATAAGATCAAAATTTTGAAAAAAATTTTTCTTCTAAGAAGTCAAATTTTGCAAAAATGTTCTTATGAAAATAAAATTTGCCAAAAATTTCTATTTATTAAATAAAAAATTGCTGCAAAATGTGTTTATAGAAAGAAAATTTTTCAAAAATTTTCTATTAGAAATATAAAAGTTGTCCCGAGTTGGCCAATTCCTACTTCACCTAATACTATGCATTTTGGCAAAAATCGTAATTTAATAGAATTAATTTTCTATATATTTTCTTTCATTACAGGTACAAGGTTTACTGCGCTCCGATGTAAGTATTCGAAAAATCTTCAATAATAATAGAACCAGAAGAAAAAAACATGACGTAATTGGAACTAATTATGGTAAATTACTATCCTCGCCAGGCTGCGACAATATTGCTATTACACCGGGTGTTGCCAGGCGGGAAATGTTTTCGGTTTACCCCCTTACCACTGACAAAAAAAGTCCCTACTTTTTCCCAAAAATGTTGCCTTACCAATATTTCCCTACAATATTTACCAAACACAAAAATTGGTTACTATGCCGCTTTATTATCTTAATCATATGAAGAATGCAAACGTATATTACGTAAAAATAAATTTGTTTGCCACCACGGTTGCCACAATTTGGTACAATTCTACCAAAAATAGTAGTTTTTCTGTTTGCGTAGATGATGGTGTAGGTTTAGGTGCGCAACCGATGATCAGGCTCACTTAGACTATTCAGTCCATTGTGATACCACATTGTGACTTTCTCTCTTTATCACTGAGTGCTGCCCGATTCCATGTTATGCTCAAAAAAATACAAGCGACCTTCCTTTTTATAGCGAGTCCGAAGCGGCGTCCACATTGCAATGGAACCACTTTAGAGAAAGCCTTTTAAAACCCTCAGAAATCTCAACCAGCATTACTGAGGTGGATAATCACCGCTGATAAAACATTTTTTTAGCGTTGTTCGGTTGAACCAGGAATCGGAACCCACGAACTTGTGCTATTGCAAGGGCGGGCCATGCTAACCATGCCACCACGTGGATTGACTTGATTAGAAATTCTCAATCAAAATTATCTATAGAGGATAGTTTGGGATAAAAGTTTATTAAAGGGTGATTGTAAGAGCTTGCATAACTTTTTTTTTTAAAAAAAAAAACGCCATAAAATTTGCAAAATTCATCGTGGTTCTTTATTTGAACTGTTTAGACTTGGTCCATGACATTATTACTTTTTGAAGATAATTCATTTAACAATGTTGACGCGGCGACTGGGACCTCTTTAGGTGGTTCCCATTACGGAAAGTTCCAATTTTTGGGCCAACTTTTTCGAGCATTTCGGCCGGAATAGCCCGAATTTCTTCGAAATGTTGTCTTCCAAAGCTGGCAATGTGCTGGCTTATTTCTGTAGACTTTGTAGACTTGAGCGCTAGCCCCACAAAAAAATAGTTCTAAAGGTCGTCAAATCTTGCATGATCTTGGTGGCCAACTTACCGGTCCATTTCTTGAGATGAATTTGTGTCTCCGAAGTTTTCCTCAAAAATGGCCATTAGAATCGCGAAGCTGTGTGGCATGTAGCGCATTCTTTGTTGAAACCACATGTCAACCCAGTTCAGTTCTTCCATTTGTTGCCAACAAAAAGTTTGTTAGCACTCGAACGATAGGCGATCCGCCATTCACGCGTAACGTTGCGTCCAACAGCATCCTTTGAAAAATTATACGCCGGTCCAATGATTCCACCAGCCGTACAAACCACACCAACACCAGCTTGCATCTTCGGATGCATGGGCAGTTCTTGAACGCGCTTCTGGTTGGCTCTTCACTCCAAATGCGGCCAATTTGCCTTATTTACGTAGCCATTTCAACCAGAAATGAGCCTTCAATCGCTGAACAAAATTTGTCGATAAACAACATTTCGAACCGAACACTTGATTTTTCGGTAATAAAATTCAATTGATTTTGCAAGCGTTGCTGTTCAAAGTCTATTCAGTGGATGAAATGTCAAAGCATACTGAGCATCTTTCTCGTGACACCATGTCTGAAATCCCACGGTGATCTGTTCAAATACTAATGCATTAAAAAGTCCGTAACCTGCAAAAAGAATCACCCTTTAGTAAAAATATTTTTGAAAAAGTTTCTATAAAAAAAATTTTGAAAAAAAAATCTATTTAAAAAATAGAATCTTTGACATAAAATTTTCTTTAGAAATAAATTGTTTGCGACAAAATATTCTATAGAAATAAATTTATTGACAAAACTTGCTATAGAAAAAAATCTTTGGAACAAAATATTCTTATAGAAATACAAATTTTGACAACACTTTCTTATAGAAAATAAAATTTTTGAACAAAAAATTTCTATTAGAAATATCAATTTTTGAACAAAAATTTCATAGAAATTCAATGTTGAACAAAAAAATTTCTATAGAAATAAGATCTTTGGAACACATTTTCTAGTAGAAAAATAAACTTTTGACTAAATTTTCTATAGAAATTAACATTTTGAACAAAAATTTCTCATAGAAATAAATTTGAAAATTTCTATAGACTATAAATTTTGACAAAATTTCTATATAGAAAATTATTTTGGACAAAATTTTCTTAAGAAATAAATTTTTATAAATTTCTATAAAGAATAACTAATTTTGACGAACATTTCCGTTATCAGACAAATCAAAACCTTCCCTTGACAAATTCTTTTCTATATAATTATTTTCGGTAGTTTATTTCAAAATTTTTGGTAGATTTTTTATATGGGCACGAGTGTGAAAAATTAGAAAAAAGTCCCTACATTTGTGCCCCTCGTCCCTAAAAGACGGTAAATATTAGAAAAAACTACATGTAGGGAACCCCTCTCTTCCACCTACTTCGTAGCAACAAACTGTATTACACCCATTAGAGTGACCTTCGAACCCACGACCTTGTGTATGCAAGGGCGGCATGCTAACCATATGCACCCACGGTGGATGTGATTGATAGAATTCCAATCAAAATATCTATAGAAATAACAATGTTGGGAAAAAGGTTTATATAGGAAATATAAGAATTTTTTGAAAAAGTTTCTACTAAAAAAAAAAAATCTATAGAAATATGAATTTTGACAAAAATTTTCTTAGAAAAAAAATATTTCGGACAAGAAGTATCTACTACGAAATAGATATCTTTTGACAAAACTTTCTATAGAAATAATAAATTTTCGACAAAATATGTCTAGTTAGAATAAATTTTTGACCAAACGTTCTATAGATTAAAATGACCCCGATTTGAGCAAACACTTTCTATAGGAGAGATAAGTATGTTTGAACTAAAAATTATCTATAGAAATAAAATTTTGAACAAAATTTCTATAGAAAATACTTTTGGAAACAAATTTTCTATAGATAATAAAATTTTGAAAATTTTCCTATAAAGTGGCGAGTAGACAATCCTTGACAAAATTTTAATAAAATCAAAATTTTGTATTTCAATAAAAAAATTTTACATTTATATATGATTATAATTTGGAAATTCTATTCTATAAATTGGTAGATTTATCTTTCAAATTTTGGTAAGATTGTATTTTATGGCCACGAGTGGAAAAAAATGAAAAAGTCCCTACAATCTGTGCCCCCTACGTCCGCTAAAAAGAACTGCTAATACTTTAGAAAAATCACCTACATGCTAGGCGAATTTTCCCTACTCTACTTCTGGCAACACTGTATTACACCCATTAGAGGTGACCTTCTCTCACCCGTTACCAAGTAATGGTAAATAACAACAGAAATGGGTAATAATATCTTTAAAAAAATTATCCATGAAAAAAAAAAAAACAAATAGAACTCTGCAAACAGGTAGACTTGTTTTGTTTTTTTTTTTTTTTGTTTTTGGCAGACTACCAATATAGAGGTGGGTACATCTGCAAGTGTAAGGTATTAACTCATGAACCCTAGTCTCATATGGGGGACTCTATATAGTCATCAGGGGGTATCATGTGCTTCATCACGATATTCGATTACCAAACAGATAGAAAAACATATTTCCCCAACTAGTAGAAATGAAAGCAAACAGTGGCAGATAGGTTTGTACTTTCATATGACACGTGTTTTCAATTATATCCATAAATATTTCAATTGTAATGAAAACGAATAAAATATTCCATGACGTTTGTGAATGTTGTTAAGTAAATTGTGATTACCATTGCTTTTGTTTTGATACTTTGTTACACTGTTGAAGAATGCATTTCTATGGGCCAGCCAACCTCCCACTACACTGAAAAAACAGTGAACCCATTTCCATTGCAAAATTAACTAAACTGTAGTAATATTGACC
>PGFW01068296.1:0-13052 GCA_003123925.1 Haematobia irritans | reverse complement strand
TTTGATTGCGTCGTCAATAGCCTGTGGGTCATTTCTAGTCAAACTCTGACGAAAATGATTTTGGTGGTGTGTAAACAATATAATTAGCTTGTTCGATTTTTCAGCGTCAACATAAAAAACCACAATTATTTCAACATTTTTTTTATAGGACCGAATTTCTACTCACGTTAAATTAAAATGCTTTAATAAAAACCTTTTTCGATTGTAATACATAATCCTTCTGTTACAGATTCTACTGGGTATTGTATATTGTCCTTCATGTCCTTCTGCCCATCAACTCACCTCTTGAATATTGGGGTGATTCGTTGGCCGCCTCAATTGTGGTGGCCTTCTCTTTACGCTATATGATTGTTTTGAATGTATGCTGGCTCATTAATTCCGCCCACTTTGTTTGGGGCCTGGACAAGAGTTTCAAACCTTCGGATTCCAACAGTGTTTTCTTCATCACCAAATCCTATTGGCCCCAATATCACTACATGCTTCCCAACGATTATCAGAGCGGTGAATTTGGTGATTATGCGAGTGGTTTTACTACAGCTATGATACGAGTTTTTGCTGCCTTAGATGCTGCCACAGATTTGAAGACAATTAGTTCAATTGCTGTACGTGAAGGTTTAACGGAAGCTGTGGAAACTGGTCGACCCATAGCGGATTGCATTAATGAGCATGCGGAAAAGGAACAGGCGCAAATGCCTAAAAATCATTTCTTAAATCGTAATAAATTTATGTAAGCCACTACAGTAGCAAACAACAAGGGGAGCTATATAGAGTGGGAAGCAGTGATATCGAGAACGATGTGAAACATCAGTGGCGAATGTTCCATTGAATTTGATTAAAATATTTTAGATAATTTTTAAGAAATTCATTTCAGACAAACTTGTATGTATGTAAATGTATATATATTGTTGTTATGAAAATTCATATTGAAAAAATAAATTTTGTTTAAAATTACATTACTGAATCATTGCCAAAAATTATTTCAAACATAACATAATAGGTACTGGACAATTGTCCTTAATTTTTGAATATTATTTTTTTTTTACTTTATATTTTATTAAATATACATCAAAATTTTTTGTATCTATGAATTGAATAGAAAAGTACCTTATTTTGTATGTGGCAGTTTGGGTAACTTTTTTCCATTTGTGATTTTCTGTATCTGGGCTGAATGTTACCTGAATTAACTATTGTGAAATTATTTATAACATCCAAATTATGACAACGGTATGTTAGGGCTTAGTGGATAGAATCATTACATGCATTTTGGCCCACTCTAATTTTTACCTCCATTAAGGTAGCCATCAATCCATTGTTTCTCTCTCAGAATAAAACATGACATTTGCTAACATCAATTTTACAGCTATCCATACTTGGTTCTTACTTTATATTTTTTGTCTTTGGGCTCCCTCTCTAATGTAATTGCAACACTTGATATTCCTCATTCCTGAGAGAGGAATGAATCCTGAGTGAACTAACTTGTCCATACAGTTCCACTAATCAGAGCTGGCAATAAAATTTCAAGAAAAATTGATTTCACTGTTTTTTAATGAAAAAATGCTCACTTCCATGTTTAAAACATCGTCCCAAAATCATGCATCAGTGTAAATTAATAATTCAATCCAAACTAATTCTTTTGGTTTCAAAAACAAAAGATTGTATTCCTCCATAAAGACGACAGAAATAACTGTAACTAACTTATCACACTATGCGCATCATCAACAACAAAATCACAATGAATTCGGGCTTATGATATAAAAATAATCTTAAAAAAAATGTATTGCAATTGCCTAATGCCAATTAAAAAATAATATAAAATTATTTTATAACACTGCGCCACACTGTGGAAAGCGGTTATAAGTTAGTGCCTAATATGTTTGAACACCAGAATGGAGACGCAGAATAGACACATCAGGGATTGGAAAATGCAATTACTTATTAGACTTTTTCAATTAACATTTTTCACCCCGGCTCAGTTACCTTGTAGTACCCCGCGAAGGATTCAAGTCCTTTTGTGTTAGACATTTTTGAGTCGATATCAGATATGGTAAATGGCTTTGACAAATAGATATTTATATATTTGAAGAAGTCTTTATCAACTCTTATAGTATCTTTACAAATATGAGCAAACATAGACATGTTCACTGTGGGAAGAAATCTCGTATTTGTAACAAACATCAGTCAAAAACAGGATTTTCTTGAAGCTTACAAGAAATGTCTTTAGTTCGAAAAAAGAAATCGATCTCTATATTATCGATTTTTTTATTTGCGGGTCAGAAAAATGTTGTCAAATTATTTTATTTTCTATATAGAAATTTTTGCAAAATTTTATTCTATAGAATTTTTTGCACAAATTTTATTTATATAAAAATTTTAGTCAAAATTTTATTTTTCTTTACAAGTTCAGGTCCCTCTTGATAAAAATCTTCCAGTGAAATTATTTGATTGAAAGGTTATAAAAAGACCTTCCGCTCAAAAAATATCCTTTTTTTGTACTTTTCTTCAAAATATTTTATTTTCCATCCCTGGACACATGGTTGTCTTTTGACAAAACTGCTTTAGGGTGGGCTTCCTGAATCGATATAGCCCATGTCCGTCTGTCGCGTCTGTCCGTGAATACACATTTTTCGTAACGTCAAAGGGAATTAGGGTAGTAATTTTAAGCCCAGATCGACTTCGAATTTTGGCATCACAGTAGTGTTTTGGGTCAAAACAGAACCCGTATTGATTTTGTAGAAAGATCGTTTCAAGATTTAGATATAAGCTCCTAATATATACTATTTTCGCCGCGATATGCACTTATACGGCCCTAAGAAGCCCTGAGTAATTTACCCCAATTGGTTTAAATTTTATGCACACTTAGGAGTACCAATTGGTAGTAAAATAGTAAAATGTGCACAATTTTTTATAATCGTTCAGATTTTTAGATATAGCTCCCATATAATATCATTCGCCCGATATGGAACTAATATCGGTCCCAAGAAGCCAAGTTTTACTGCCGAATTGGTTTGAATTTTTCAACAGGGAAGGTAGAATAGCATTTTAGCTAGGCGTCCAAATTTAGTTGAAATCGGTTCAGATTTAGATATAGCTGCCCATATATAGCTTTCGCAACCGATTTACACCTCATATGACTCAAAGAGGTCCAATTTTCCTCCGATTTAGTTGAAATTTTGCACAGGAGTAGAATTGATTGGTAGCTTATGCGCTGCCAAATGTTGGTTGAAAATCGGTTCAGATTTAGATATAGCTCCATATATATAGACTTTCGCCCGATTTAACACCATATGGACCAAGAGTGCCAATTTTTTGACTCGATATAGTTGAAATTTTGCAACAGGGATAGATGTGTAATTGTTGCTAATGCTGTGCCAAATTTGGGTTGAAATCGGTTTCCAGATTTAGGATATAGCATCCATAATATTAGCTTTTTCCGCCCGTTCTACAACTATATGACCACAGGAGGCCATATTTTACACTCCGATATGTTGAAATTTTGCACACGGGAGATAGAATTAGCAATTGTTGCTGATGCGTGCCAAATAATTTGATTGGAATCGTTTCTGATTTAATATAGCTCACCATATATATGTTTTTCTATGATTTCGACACAAATGGTCAAAATACCAAATATTTTCCTTGTAAAATCGCCACTTCTTAGTCGAAAAAAAGTAAAAATGACTCTTAATATTTCCGTAACTTCAGTACATATATATCGAGTGGTAAATCATAAATAAATTTTTGGCGAGTTTCCCCTTAAAATTGCTTCAATTTAAATGTTTCTCCCATTTTTTTTTTACTAACATATGTGTTCCATACCTAGTGGCATTAGATCAGACTTAAATTTTGAGTCTATAAATTTTTGTAGAAGTCTTCAATTCTGTCAGGATCGAGTGATACTTAAATGTATTATTTGGACAAACTCTTTATATAAGAGCCCGCAAACACATTGACGGATGTGATATGGTATCGAAAATTTAGATCTACAGAGTGGTGCAGGGTATAATATAGTCGGCCCCGACCGGACTTATAGACTTTCCTTACTTGTTTTAATCTCCATATGCTATGGTTACTAATTCGAGTAGGATTTTTATTTAAAAATATTCCACAAGAGATACAATATTCTATAGAAATAAAATTTTGACGAAGTTTTCTTAGTAATAAAATTTTGCAAGAATTTACTATAGACAAAAAATTGCCAAAAATTCTCTACAGATATAAAGTACTCGAAAAGTTTCTATAGAAATAAATTGGACAAAATTTTCTATAGAAATATTTGAAAAAATTTTTCTATAAGAAATAAAATTTTGAAAAATTTTCTATAGAAGTAATAATTTGAAAAAAATTTTCTATAGAAGATAAAGATTTTGACAACATTTTCTATAGAAATACAATTTTGAAAAAATTTCTAATAGAAAATAAAATTTTTTGAGCAACATTTTCTATAGAAATAAAATTTTGAAAAAATTTTCTATAGAAATAAAATTTTGAAAAAAAATTCTATAGAAGTAAAATTTTGGAAAAATTTTCTATAGAAATAAAATTTTGACCAAATATTCTATAGAAATAAAATGTTGGCAAAATTTTGTATAGAAAATAAAATTTGACAAAATTTGTCTACAGTAAATAAAATTTTGACAAAATTTTCGATAGAAATAAAAATTTTAAAAATTTTTCTATAGAAATAATAATTTTGATAATTTTCTATAGAAATAAAATTGTTGACAATATTTGATAATTTGTAAAAGATAAAATTTTCTATTCAAATTTCAATATAAAACATTTCTTTCGAATAACTATTTTTTATATGTACTAAGCCCACAAATTTGATCAAAACACTAAATGTGTTTTTTTTTTTTAGTTGGTAGATTTTGGTAAAATTTCTTCAAATTTTGGTGGAGTATTTTTGGCACGAGTGGCAACCGGATACTAATACTGTAGATGTAAAATGAGGTATAGTCCAAATGTATGAATCTCTTAGCAACTCGAAATTTCTCTATCTGGCACTGTCCCATATGTATTTTTCTTTCGTTGGCTCCTGAGCGTGTAACGAACAGTTTCTAAAGTAAATTTTTGAACGCTCAAGCCAATTATCGTCATTTTTTGGGGCAAAAATCGGAATTTGCTATTTTTTGAGCTAAAAAATGTCGCAAATAAATCGCAAAATTTGCATCCTGCCACTAACACTCATAGGGAGTTTCATATTTTGACGCCTAGCACATGCGCTCCGATCTCATCAACCCCCAAGCTAACGCCGATTGAAAGTAACCACCTCTCTAAATTGTTACTGGTTACTGAGACAAAATATTTTTGAGCTCCTTATAAGGAGTGGGCGTGTAAGTAGGTACTTCGTTAGACTTGTCCTGTTTGAGTCTTCCACTTTGGACGAAATTCGATATATATTTTCAATAAAAAAAAGATTAAAAAAAAAACAATTTACAATCATGCTGCAAAGACAATAAGAAGAGAAGAAGATGGAAAGTTAGCGTGCTGAGAACCTCCAACCATTGACGGCGCCAGGTTCGCCTACCTGCTCGTTTACGCTTTTGGTCGAACACATTAAAACGCAAATAAAACGAAATTAAGAGGTGGAAACATCTTGATAACAAGCGGGAAAATAATGAATTTTTTGATTTTGTTGTCTCGAACTTTAACATATTTACAAACATGTTATGGACCTAGGCTTTGCAGATTGTCAGATTGCAAAACCAGTAACATTCAAGAAAAAATAAAAAACAATACATTTGCAAAAAAAAAAAATATTCCATAATGTCCGGGTACCCAGAACAGAGTGATATATATGCTGTTCAGGTGGAGAACTCCTAAGCTCTCTACGACAGCCGGCTACTACCGTTCGAGTACGTTATTTTCCGATTTCCTAAGGCTTTTATTGCTGCCTAACTATCGATTGAAGAAAGCTGATATCGCGGCTGAGATAAAGAGAAATAGGGCCCGCCCGGCGGCGGGGGGGGGCCGCCGCCCCCCCCCCCCCCCGCGCCCCGCCCCCCCCCCCCGCCCGGTTTTTCATCGACAGTTGGTTCCGCCAGCCTTCACAATGCCAAAATACCTCCGCGCTGGAAAGATGCTGGGCATCCGCATCATCTTTTAATGAGTTTCCTTGGATACCAACTCTTTCGCAAGTAGATACCGCAGTGCCCGGTTGCCCTCATCCATTCTTCCGAGCTATCCGTAATAATCGATCTCCGCTGTCCCTCATATTAGATCGAGTCGCCAATTAAGAGTTCGACCGAGAGCGGTTTTTTTGGCCGAAGCCGATGGTTCGGCAAAAAAAGCAATACATCGGCCGATCAGGCCGATTACATTGTTTCTACAATTTGTAATTAAAGAAATTTTGTGTGTTTTTAGTTCAATATTAGATTATTTTTTCACAAATTCATTAAAGTATAAAAGGTATTCAGTCCAGTAGTTGATATTACATGACAAAAAAATGATTTTTTATAATTTTTTTTTCTTGTACTGGGAGTTTTGACTGAAGACAAAATGTCACACTTGGACAAATCAATATCAAATAAATTATTCATAAAAGCTTCGGCTTTCGGTTAAATCGCGCCTCTTGAAACCGCCGTTGCCCGATACGTGGCCGATTATCGATTTTTGGGCCGAATGCCGAAGCGATGCTTCGGTCGAGCTCTAGTCGGCGCAATAAAAAGTTTTGTCCTAATATCTCGCTCAACTGAAGCATACGAGTTCCGTGTGTCTGCTTACCACATTTTCGAGCGAGCCCAGGCTCTTCAGCATCATGAGTATAATCTCCGCTGTTCTTCTTTATGCGGATCCAGCGGGGTGACTCCCATCAGTACCTCAAGTGCTGCTATAGCCGTTATAAATAAGGGCCGTTCTGTTTATCCTGTTGAACTTCTGTATATTGATTATGCATGGTTCGTATCGTTCCGCACCAGAATCGTGGCATCCGTAGGTGGCCCACTCAGGTCTCACAACTGCCGTGAATCCAGGTGAAAGAGGGAGGCTTCAATCCCCAACGTCCCCACAACCTAGCCTTTTGACACCATAAAAGTGCGTGAAACCTATTTCCATGATTATATGTAGAAGTGATAAAACTGTGAAGGTGATTTTGCAATCGGTGCGCATGTTTATTCGTGAACATGAAAATTTGTTCGTTGGTGTGATTTTTTTTGTCAAGCGTTCCGATTTTTCGTGATACGCAAATAAACAAAATAATTGTGAATGGACGTCCAAACGCCTATATCTTTCCGTAGTATATGTATTATTTCGCAAATTAGTAACGCGGAAGCGTTTACGATACTTTTAATTGATCTGGAAAAAAAAACTGTGTCCTACCAGAAGTATTGGTTCAGACCCATTAAAGTATATACCGATCGACTCAGAATGTCTGCTCCGGCCGAAAGCCCTTGGGTGTCCAACCGAAAGTAAAATTAATGTGGTATAACGTTGACAAATGTTGGTAGACAGTTTACCAAAATGTAGACTTTTTTATTGTTTGGTAGAATTTTTGATGTTTTGTAGATTCTAACATACACAGAGGTACTTCATAAAATTTCTATACATCGGATGAAAAAGACTGTTTTTCAATATGTTTGGCTATAAACATTAATATGTTTGGAACAAGCCAAATTTTTAAACACAAATATTTTTGAGTGGGGCAAGCATATAATGTTCATAAACTAGCGATAACATGTTTGGGACATGATATGTTATAATGCTAGAACAATATTATGTTTGGGAACATAAAAGTTTGTAAATATAATATGCTTGAATGCAAACATATATTATTTAGAAATATGCCATAATAAACATATATGTGTTTAGTAGCTTCGGAGCGCTAATTTAACAAGGAGCGATATCTGAATTAATTGGTGTTGTTGCTTGTTATTACAAAATTAACATTTTTATTTTTCTTGGCAATTGAATCAGCTACTTCTTTTGATCCTTACAAACTGTGGTGGTCGCGCTTCGAATCCCCGTCCGGCAAAAGGTAAAATTAAAATAAAAAAATCATACAATTGATATAATTTCTTCTACAATGTTTAGATTACAGAAAAAGGTGCTAAGAACTAAAAAATCTCCGTGAAGTGAGAAAGATGTTGGGGAAATATACAATTGGGGCAAGAAACAAAATTGTTGAGACATTCAGGTCGAAACCTAATGTGGGTCAGCACCTATATTACGCTGTTTATTTTCAATAATTCATTATGATTGTAAATATATAAATAAATTAAATAAAATTTTGAGAATTTTTTTGTAAGGCATAATAATAATTTTGGGCCAAAATCTTTCCCAAGAACATATTATATGTTCCATATAAAACATAATTTGTTGTTTTGGAAAAAGAACAAACATTATTGAATTTTGGATGCAAAAGAATACAAAAATGTTTTGGAACTTAGACTACCGCAAACATATATTGTTTAGACCAATAATGCTTTCAAACATATTATATTATTGGAGAGATCAAACATATAAATGTTTGGGCAGTACCCCAAAAATGTATTATGCTTGAAGCAAAATATGGTTGGAGTTATGTTACAGAACGATTTTTTTGTGAGGCGTGTAGAAATAATCTTCTTGACAATTTCTCTATATAGAAATAAAATTTTGAAAAACAGAGAAATTTTCTACATAGAAATAAATTGAACAAAATTTCTATGAATATAAAATTTTGAAAAAAAAATTCTATTGTATGAAATAAAATTGAGATCCATCTTTCTAAGCACCCTTCACATGAAAAATCGCTTCTGTAACATATACTCCCAAACATATTTTGCTTCAAGCATAATCATTTTGGTATTTCGCCCACACATTTATATGTGTTGATCTCTACCAATATATAATATGTTTGAAGCATATTGGTCCTAAACAATATATATTTGGGTATCTAAGTTCCAAACATTTTTGTATTTTTGCATGCCAAATCAATAAATGTTAATCTTCCAAAAAACAATATGTTATTATGGTGACCATTAATATGTTTGTGAAGCATGTTTGCCACCTTAAAAATATTATATGCTAAAAATAAATTCTCCCCCAAACAAATATTGTGCTCATAAATTTTATTATTTATTTATATATTTATAATCATAATGAATTATGAAAATAAACAAGGTAATTATAGGTGCTAACAACATAAGGTTTTCGACCTGAATCTCAATAATTTGTTTGCTGACCAATTGTATATTCCCCGACATCTTTCTCACTTCCAACGCCTGATTTTTTAGTTTCTTAGCACGGCTTTTTCTGTAATAGCAAACATTGTAGATAGAAATTATTCCAATTTTTAATGATTTTTATTTTATTTTAATTTTACCTTTTGCCGGACGGGGATTCGAAAGCGGACCACACAGTTTGTAAAAGTAGATCAAAGAAGTAGCTGATCAATTGCCCAAGGAAAAAATAAAATTGTTAATTTTGTAATAACAAAGCAACAACATCCAACTTATTCAATATCGCTCCCTGTTAAATAGCGCTGACCAACCTACTAAACACATATATGTTTATAAGGGTATTTCCTAAATTAATAATGTTGCAATTCAGCATAATTATATTTACAAGACATTTTATGTCCCAAAACATAATCATGTTCTAAACATATTAACAATTGATGTCCCAAACATGTTATGCTAGTTCATGAACATTATTATGCTTGCACTCAAAAATATTGTGTTTAAAAATTTGTGTTCCAAACATATAATGTTTATATGCCAAACATAATGAAAACAGTCTTTTCAACCGTGTAGTACATAGAAAATTAACAAAATTTTCTCTGAAATAAAAAATTTTGAAAAAAAATTCTATATAGAAAAAAAATTTGAGATAACTTTCTATGTTATACAGAAAAAAAAATGAAGAAAATTTTTATATATAGAAAAAAATTTGAGAAAAAATTTTCTATAATAGAAAAAATGAAGATAATTTTCTAACAGAAATAATAATTTTACTATAGAAATAATTTTGACAAGTTTCCTTAGAAAAAAAATTACCAAAAATTTGCTATAGAAATATACAAATTTCGACAAATTTATTCTATAGAAATAAATTTTGAGGAAATTTTTCTGCATAGAAATAAATTGACAAAATTTTCTATGGAAATAAAATTGTGAAAAAAATTCTATATAGAAAAAAAATTGAGATAACTTTCTATACAAAAATAAAATTTTGCGAAAATTTTCTCTAGAAATAATTTTGAGAAATGTTATGATAGAAATAAAAAAAACAAAGATATTAAAAAAAATTGAGAATTTTCTCGTAGAAATAAAATTTTGAGAAAATTTATGGATAACGAAATAAAATTTGAGAAAATTTCTAGTATTAGAAAAAAATTTGAGAAAATTTTCTTAAACAGCATTACAATTTTGAGAAACTTTCTATAGAAAAAATATTTGAGAAAATTTTCAAATAAGAAATAAAAATGTTGACAAATTTCCTTAGAAAAAAAATTTACAAAAATTTCCATAGAAAATAAAATTTTGACAAAATTTTTAGAAATAAATTTTAGAAGAATTTTTCTACATAGAAATAAGATTGACAAAATTTTCCTTATGGAAATAAAATTTTGAAAAAAATCTATATAGAAAAAATGAGATACTTTCTATACAGAAATAAAATTTTGAGAAAATTTTCTTAAGAAATAAAATTTTGAGAAAGTTTTATGGATAGAAATGAAATTTTGATGAAATTTTCAATATAGAAAAAATTAGATGAATTTCTAACAGAATAAAAAAATTTTTTGATAAAATTTCGTTAGAAAAAAATTACCAAAAATTTTCGTTATAGAAATAAAATTTTGACAAACTTTTCCTTAGAACAAAAAATTACAAAAATTCAATAGAAATAAATTTGACAAAATTTTCTATAGAAATAAACTTTGAGAAAATTTTCTACATAGAAATAAATTGACAAAATTTTCTATGGAAATAAAATTTTGGAAAAAAAATCTATATAGAAAAAAAATTGAGATACTTTCTATACAGAAATAAAATTTTGAGAAAATTTTCTCTAGAAATAAAATTTTGAGAAAGTTTTATGGATAGAATGAAATTTTGAAATGTTTCATATAGAAAAAATTGAGATAATTTTCTAACAGAAAATAAAATTTTTGATAAAATGTCCTTAGAAAAAAAATTACCAAATTCTATAGAAATAAAATTTTTGAACTATCTATAAGAAAAATAATTTTGACAAAATTTTCTAAGAAAATAAAATTTTGACAAAAATTTCTATAGAAATAAAATTTTGACAAAATTTCCTTAGAAAAAAAAATTTTCAAAAATTTTCAATAGAAATAAAATTTTGACAAAATTTTCTATAGAAATAAACTTTGAGAAAGTTTTCTACATAGAAATAAATTGACAAAATTTTCTATGGAAATAAAATTTTGAAAAAAAAATCTATATAGAAAAAAAAAACTTGAGATACTTTCTATACAGAAATGAAAATTTTGAAGAAAGATTTTCTCTTAGAAATAAAATTTTGAGACAGTTTTATGGATAGAAATGAAATTTTGATGAAAATTTTCAATATAGAAAAAAATTGCAGATAATTCTAACCAAATAAAATTTGATAAAAAATTTTCCTTAGAAAAAAATTACAAAATTTTCTATAAGAAAATAAAATTTTACAAAATTTTCTATAGAAATAAAATTTTAACCATAAAAATTTTCTATAGAAATAAAATTTTAACAAAATTTTCTTAGAAACAAACTTTTTGAGATAAAAATTGGGTACAGAAATAAAATTTTAAGAAAAATTTTATAGAAAAATAAATTTCTATTGGAAATAAAGTTTATGAGATAATTTTCTATACAAATAAAATTTTAACAAAATTTCTATAGAAAAAAATTTTAAAGGCAAGTAATTGTCTATAGAAAAGAATTATGCCACCAATTTCCTATAAGAAATAATTCCCACAAAATCCCAAATTTATCGAATTTACCCACAAAATCCCCAAGTCCCCAACTCAGAAATTTCGTCCCCATTCACGAAAAAATATCCCCAATTTGGGGAAAAATCCCCAATACTGGCAACACTAGCGCTGGAAGCATTTCGGAAATAAAATTTTGAAAAAAAATTCTATATTAGAAAAAATTTTTGAGATAACTTTTCTATAACAGAAATAAAATTTTGAGGCAATATTGTCTCAGAAATAAAATTTTGAGAAAATTTTCTATATAGAAAAAAATTTTGAGAAAATTTTCTATATAGAAAAAATTGAGATAATTTTCTAAGCAGAAATATAAATTTTTGAGAAAATTTTCTATAGAAGAAAATGTTTAACAATATTTCCTTAGATAAAATAATATTTAACCAAATTTTCTATAGAAAATAAAATTTTGACAAAATTTTCTATAGAAATTAAAATGTTGACAAAGATTTCTATAGAAAAAATTTCGTTTTGTTTTTGTTATTGGTTGGTGTTTTGTTCTTTAATCATTGTTGTTTGTTTTTTTGATTTCAGCTTAAAACCTACAATCTGACTAAAACTACAAGTGTAGCCTTAACCAACAGAGGAAAAGAGATGTTTGTCAACTTTTAATTTGGCAAAGCCCATAGACGTGCAAGATGTTGGATGGACGCAGACGTTCGGAATTAGCAGCATTCCTCATCAAGCCATCCTCCGTCTTGCAGGCAAAACTATCAACGCAAGTTATAAGAATAAATTCAGGCAGGGGTTTCATAACCTAACCATACCATACACTTGAAACCTTCCGAAAAAAATAGTTTTACAACAAAAACAACAACAAATGAAATAAAATTTGACAAAATTTTCTATAGAAATACAATTTTGAGATAAATTGTAATAGATTAAAATTTTTTTTAGGCAAAATTTCTATTGAAATAAAGATTTTGAGATAAATTTCTATAGAATAAAAATTTTAACAACATTTTCTATAGAAATAAAACTTTAGCAAAATTGTCTATAGAAATAGAATTATGGCACAATTTCCTATAGAAATAAATTCCCACAAAAATCCCCAAATTTATGGAAATTCCCCACAAAATCCCCAAGTCCCAACTCCAGAAATTTCGACCCCTTCACAAAAAAATATTCCGCATTTTGG
>PGFW01068273.1:0-12965 GCA_003123925.1 Haematobia irritans | reverse complement strand
TTTATGCTAATGAGATTCGTGACATAAAGCTTTATCATGACTTGAAAGATAGTAAATAATTTGAACACTCAAACAAGGTCGATTTGATAGAATTTTCTCTCACTAGGGAGGGAGAGTCTTTCATATCCAACACTGCTCTCGTGCCTCCAGATAGTAATGACTGGGAGCAGGCCTCTCTTAGTTTTTTTTTTCTATACTTTTCTAACACCTTCTTCGAAATAAACAAAATAATAATAAAACACTAAAACTCTATATTATGCACTCTAAAACTCAAGATAATATCTTATGTGAACACGCGTCAAACACAGTCGATTTCTAGAAAATTCTCTGTCACTATAAGAAGAGGGAGAGAGAGAGAATATTAAATACACATAGCCTACCACAGCACAAGCATTTGCTTACATAACTGCTAAAAGCCTAACTGAATGAATGCTAATCTGCGCTTTCAAATATTCTTTAACACCTCTTCAAAATTAACAACCAATACAAAATAAGTATAAAATTATATATATATTATTAGAAACAGTGAAAACTCATAATATATAATTTCGCAGAAGCGAAAATTTTTCGGATCTCAAGTAGCTACGCCATATTTTTCTGATAGATAAAGATAGTGTTTTGTATTTACCTTAGATCACTGCTGAATTACATAAAAAAATGGCAAACAGCAAAACAATATTCTATCTCAATATACAGAAATTAATAAAGATAATCATTCATTATTATCATACCACCATGAATTGGATAATTGATGGCGAGTGTTAATGTGATATGCCATATGAATGGTATCTCTTTCAGCAAAAAAAAACATTCACCAGCAATTTATATAAATAATTATTAACAAAAACTAAAGTATAGTATAGAATATGTATAGGGGTAGTGTTTTGTTATTTGTTAATAATTTTCTGTAATTGGCACTTGAGTGATGTTAATGATCATTAAGAAGCAAACAAATAATGCAAACGGTAATTTTTATTATTGTTTCTATGTTAGGATTTAGATTAATATTACAAAATGTTAAACTAAAAAGAATAACAAATCGGGTAGTTAATCGAAGAGGCAAATACCAGACAAACTTGCATATGCTAACTTCACATTTAATGCTTAGTTAATGGATTCAAAAAATATCCTAGATTTACAAATGGCAATAATTGCTTAATCAGTCTCATTGCAGTAGAGTGATCGTCTTGTATAAAATGTATATATTTCGTTGAGTGTGTATGACAAGTCAAGAGATATCTTTAAAATGCATGAACGAAATAAATTGACCTGATACAAAAATTGTAGTAGTCATTGAGCAATCAATTGACAGTCTCATAGTAGAGCTCAACCACGTTAGGATGCAAGTATTTTCTTTTGTTTTTTAATCCCTAAAGTCTCATGTCGCGTTGTTATCGCTCCTTATTCTTCGTATTTGCTTATGACGCTATGTCTCCTATTTTTATTTTGAAACTGAAAAATTAGCAATTATCGGGACGAGCTAGTCTCAGTTAGCTAGATACACATATCGGACAATTCCTCAAAATAATGGCGTCTCCATACCATCTTTGTTGAGCACTCTGTACTCTAATGATAGAGTTACTAGCAGTTTTTAATAATGGTCGGAAATTCATTACATAAAAACATTCGATTAAAAAATGTATGTCGGCTTTGTATAGCTTAACCTAGCACCTATCATCATCCCTATCGTATCCTTGCCCACGGTACTCACCATATTCAGCCTATGATATTTTTTATCCTATCCTATCCCATTCCTTAGTCCTATCTCTATCCTAACCCTATCCCTGCTTCCTATCACACTCCCGTATCCTATTCTATCCCTAATCCTATCTCCATCCTAATCCCTGCCTAAATCATCCCGATCCTATCCCTATCCTATCCTAATCCCTGACCTCTATCCTATCCCTATCCTATCCTATTCCTATTCCTTATTCCTGTCATATTCCTTATCCTATTCCTATCCTATTCCTTTTCCTATTCCATATCCTATTCTATCTATTCCTACTCCTATTGCCTATCCTATGTCCTATCCTATTCCTCCTATTCCTATCCTAATTCCTATCCTATTCCTATGCCTATTCTTATCCCATTCCTATCTTATTCCTATCACTATCCTATCCTATCGACTATCCTCCCACTATCCTATTCCTACCTATCCCTATCAAAATCACTTCACTATCTATCCCTACCTATCCTATGCCCTATCTTATTCATATTCCTATTTCCTATCCTATCATCATCACTATCCTCTCACTAATCTATCCCTATCCCCTCTCCCTATACTTATTCATATTCCTAACCATATCCTATTCACTATCCTATCCTATCTTCATTTCTATCATATTTCATCCTATCCTCTCACTATCTTATTCCTATTCCTATCCTATCCCTATCCATCATCACTATCCTATCCCTATCCTATCACATCTTACCCTATCCTATCCCTTTCCCTATCCTATCCTATCCTATGCCTATCCTTATCCCTATGCCTATCTATCCTATTCCTATCCTATCTGAGCCTATTCCTATCCCTATCCTTACTCCATATCCTATTCCTATCCTATCCTATCCCTATCCTATCCTATCCTATCCCTATCCTATCCCTATCCTATCCCTATCCTATCCCTATCCTATCCCTATCCTATCCCTATCCTAACTCCCTATCCTATCCCTATCCTATCCCTATCCTATCCCTATCCTATCCCTATCCTATCCTATCCCTATCCTATCCCTATCCTATCCCTATCCTATCCCTATCCCTACCCCTATCCATATTCCTATCCCTATGCCATCCTATACCTATCCCTATCCTATTGCTATCCCTAATCCTATCCCGTATCCTTATCCCTATCCCTATCCTATCAATCCCAATCCCTATCAGTTATCCCTATTCTACCCTTATCCTATTCCTATCTTTATTTCATATTCATATTACCTATCCTATCATATCATTATCCTCTCACTTCCTATCCCTATCTTATTTCATATTCCTACCCTATTCTATCCACACCTATCCTATCTCATCCTATCCTAATATCCCGCCTACATTTGTTGATGACACACATGATAGATGTATAGAGTTTTTAAAATGGGGGAAATTCACAATAATAAAACGGATAAAAAAATGTATGTCGGCTTGTATAAGTAACCTAGCACTATCATATCCCCATCGTATTCCCACACTATACCTATGATATTTTTATCCTATCATATCCCACTCCTAGCCTATCTCTATCCTAACCCTATCCTATCCCAATCCTATCCTATTCTATCCCTATCCTATCTGTATCCCATCTGTATCCTATCTGTATCCTATATCTATCATATCCCTATCCTACACTATCCTATCCCTATCCATATCCTAACACTATCCTATCCTCTCCCTACCCGTATACTATCCCTATCCTATCCCGATCCTATCCCTATCCTATTCCATTCCTATCCTATTCATATTTCTATTCCTTCCCTATCCTTATCCCTTATCCTATCCTATCTATCCCTATTCATATCCCTATTTATCCCTATCTATCCTATCCTATCCCGTATACCTATTCCCTTATCCAGTATCCCATATACTATCCCTATCTATCCCTATCCATATTCCGATCCTATCCTTATCCATCCCTTCCTTATCCCTATCCTATCCCTATCCTATTCCCTATCCTATTTCTCCTATCCCTTCCTTATCCTCTATTCCTTATTCCCTTAGTTCTATCCCTATCCTATCCCCTATCCTATCCCTATCCTTATTCCTATCCTATCCTATTCTATCCCTATCCTTATCCTATCCTATCCTATTCCTTCCTATCCTATTCTATCCCTATCCTATCCCTTATCTATCCTATCCTATCCCTATCCTCCCCTGATCCATCCATCCTCCTACCGATCCTATCCTTATATCTATCCTATCCTCTACTTACCCTACCAACCAGCCTTATCCTATCCTATCCTATCCTACCTTATCCTATTCATATCTTATCAATATCCCTATCCGTTCCGTATCCCTATCCTACGCCCTGTTCCTACCCCTATTCAAATCCTACATATTCTCTAACTTATTCCTTATTCCTACCCCTACTTATCCCTATACAATCCCTCTCCTATATCCCTATCCTACCTTATCATAATCCTAATATTCCTATCATATTCTCTTTATCTATCCTATCCTACCCCTAATTCATTATCCCCTATCATATTTCCCTATCATATTCCTATCTATCACATATTCCATATCCTATCCTATCCTATCCTTTATCCTATTCCTATCTTTATCCTTCCTATCCTATTCCTTATTCTATCCTATCCTATCCTATCCCTAATCCCGCTATCCCTATCCCTATCCCCATTCCTACCCGTATCCTATCCCTTATCATATCCCTATCTATCTTCCTATTCCTATCCTATCCTATTATATCCTATCCTATCCTATCCTATCCTATTCTATTCCTATCCTATCTTCCTTATCCTATCCTTATCCTATCCATACCTATCTATCTATCCTCTTCCTATTCCTATATCCTATCCGTATCTATCCTATTCCTTCCTTCCTATTCCTATCCTATCCTATCCCTACCCATATCCCTTATCCTATTCCATCTTATCCCTATCCTATCCCTATGCCTATGTTCCTTATTCTATCCCTATCATATCCCTTCCTATCCTTCCTTATCCTATTCCCATCCATATCCATATTCCTATCCTATCCTATCCATCCTTATCCCTATCCTATCCTATCCTATCCTATCCTATATCCCATCCTATTCCCTATCCTATCGCTATCCTATCTATCCCTATCCTATTCCCTATCATATCCCTATCCTATCCTGATCCTATCCCTAATTTCCTATCCCTATCCTATCCTATCCCTATCACTATCCTTCCCTATCTATCCTATCCTTGCCTATCCCTATATTCCTATCCCCTATATACCCATCTATATCCATCCCATCATACACTCCCTATCCTTCATACCTATCTTCCTATGCATCATCTCTATCATCACCACTTATCCTATCCCTATCTATCCTATCCCATCCATCCCAATCTCCATCGCCATCTTTCATCCCATTTCATCCTAATCCTATCCCATCCTAGTCTATCCCTTAATCCCTATCCTATCCTATCCTATCCTTTCCTATCCTATCCATCCTCCTACTCCATCCTATCCTATCCTACTTCCTTTATCCCTACTCCTTCTTTTAATTTCCTATCCTTCTACCATATCCTATCCATCTATTCCTACAATCATATCCTCATCCTAACCTTATCCTAGTCTATACCTAGTCCTACTCTATCCTATCTCTATCCTATCTCCTATTCTATCTCTATCCATATCCCTACCGACCATCGCTATACTATCCCGATCCTAGACTATCTCATACGTATTCTATCCTACCCTTTTCCACATATACCCTTATGCCTAACGCTGGAAGCCATGGCATGATATGGAAAATTGTATTAGATTAATTTCAGTTAATTTTATTCATCTATCATTAATTGGGATATTATGTTCATTGCGTTCTGCGATCCTCCCGGAGATTATCTCATATCTGCATCGGATTGTACCGTTTATGATAAATGAGGTTTCGATTACTCCTTATTGAGGTGTATTTGGTTTTTTGTTTTTTGTTTTTTTGTTTTTTTTTTTCCAATTCATATTTTATTCTTGCGATTTAAATTAAGATGTGGGAGATATACAATAATCTTCTCAAGTTTTCCCTTACGGTCAGCTTTTTTTATTGGTGCGACATTTGTCACCAGATCTGATGGGAATGGGTGTTAGTTCGCCTAGGCTGGTTTAGGCTTGAATGAGTGATTGCTTGGATAAGTTTGAAAAAGAGTGTGGCTAATGTTTTGGATTTTTAATTCATTCAATCCGGTTGACAAAGCAGCATGGAAAATACGCTAAACTTGGCCGCAAATTACAAACTGTCTTTTATGATAGACACGGGGTAGGACAAACGATTATGTCGACGACAGCGAACAATGGGGACGATGAATTGACGGCTTTTGTGGCAAACAATTAAACGTAATTAGCACAGATTGAATAAAAAAATAAAAACACAGTGGATTCGAGAGTTGTTTTATATATTGGTTATTAATCTTTCATGGGAAAAAATCAAACTATAGGAAATATTCTTTTGACTAAAAGAAATCGATTGAGATTAGAACATAATTTCTTGTATTTCAATTGTTATACTGAAACGTATAACAGTTATGGTGTTGATTTTGAGTAGAGTGCAATTGTTTATAAAATATTTTCCATTACAATATAGTATTTAAACCACTGTACTTTAACAGAGTGTTGGCAATGCGAAAGATACACCATAGTCTTTTTCATAAATTATCTCATTATGATATAATTTTTATAAGTCGTTTTTTTTTGCTTTTTTATAACATGTAATTCCACTTGAGAAACTTTTAAGAAGACGTAAAGTATGTATGTATGTATGTCGTTGTAATCTTCCAATAAAAAAACTGAGAAAAAAAAAAAACTATATATACACACAACTGTTCTATGGAGTTTTTATTGGGCCTCAATAATATTTCAAGTTAATTGCGATAATATGTTTTAAACTTTGAAGAATAAATAACAAAAAGTCCAATGCCACATACTTGCACCGAAATAATTGTGAACATTTTTTAACCACAAAAAAACGCTTTCTTTTTCAAATTGGAGAACATCTAAACTGGCCAAAAAGACTAAACGAAGTCAATGAATTAAGCTCTAAACTTAGATATGCGAGTTGCATGACTTTAAAAGTTTAAGGTTTATCGATTGGTTGGATATCGGGATATCATTTGAGAAATTGGAAAAAAATCCCAAAGAGATTTTCTGCCAAAGAAACCTTGTTAAAAACAAATTCCAGATAAAATATTTGTAAATGGATATGTATTTTATTAGCAATTTATCATCTTAGAAAATTTGTATAAATTTTGTATCAATTAAATTTCGTCAAAACCTTGGCCCTTAATTCCTTTAGAAATATATTTAAAGATGTTTGTCAACTTTTTGTGTATTTTTTATAAACAATATTTATATATTAATATTTATGTTTTTAACAAGAATTTATATTTTCGTCATAATTAAATAATCATGACAATTCGTCAAACAAAAATATATATATAATATATTTAGAAATATAATATATAAATAATTTGTTAATTTTTGTGTATTTTTTATAAAAAAATATTTATACATTTATATTTATTTTTTAACAGAATTTTGCTATCATTTTTTGTCATAATTAATATTCATAGACAATTTGGTGAACATTTTATTTTCATAGAAAATTTTATCAAAATTTATTTTCATAGAAAATTTTATCAAAATTATTTTCATGAAATATTTTATCAAAATTTATTTTTATAGAAAATTTTTTAACTGTTTCTTTTAGAAATTTTTATCAAAAGTTTTAATTTTTATAAAAAATTTTTATTTAAAATTTTAGTTTTTTTCTAGAATGTCCCATTAAAATTATATTTTTATTTTTGTTTTATAACAATTCCGTTCAAAATTTTACTCAATTTTTCTAATTTTAGAAAAGACATTTTTAGTGCTAAATTTTTGTATACAAGATCATATTTTTTTTATTATTATTTATCAAAAAGAATCCCTTATAGTTTAATTTTTTTTTTTGTAGAATCTATGCTTAATTTTCTTTTCGAATAATTTATATTCAATAGATTATGTTATGAAAATTTTATTTGCATAAAGATTTAATTGAGGGCAGAAAGTGGAACATTTTTTTCAAAATTTATTTTTTTCTAAGAAATGATATAAATAGGGATTCAGCCAAAATTTTCCTCATTATTTTGATACCTTGCACGCAACTACTGGTGGTAAGTTTGTGGCATTCGTATGTAACAGGTTGGCTTAGATAAAGGGTGATAACCGTCAAAAATTTGGTCAATACTGAAACTTGACGTATTTCTTTCAAATTTTTGGCATTTTAAAAAACCTGACACCCTCCATTTTGAAGGTGTGTGTGTGTGTGATAGATGTTTGCTCCTATTTTTTGATTTATTTTTTTTTTTTGAAGTTGCACCTCTTCAGTTGGCTCAAAATGCCGTCACAAGCAAAGGAGGCAGCGTATCAAATTTTTGCTCGGCATCGCGAATTAATCCGAGCTAATTCTCGCACCTAAAGCTGGCCATAAAATCGCCTAAAGCTTGTCAAATCAGCCCACCGTTACAAATCGTGATTTAAAGTGTTTTGGGGAACGTTTGTCCGACAGGGCCAGGAGTCTGGATGAGGGGAAATCGAAAACACGGAAGCGCTGAGAACCGACAAAGAGAGTTGGGCGCGGTAGTTTCAAGGCGAAACCCGATACCTAACCTCTCTTCCGGGGAAGTTGCGCAAATAAGCTGGGTGTTGTCTACAACCGTGCATCGAGCCAAAAAACGAGCCCGGACTACGACTTACAAGAAGGTAGTGACTCCAAATCGAGCATGATAAACAAAATACGCAAACGGCCAAAGCGCCGATCCGGGGCTGTAACACAGACGATGCTGACAAGTTTGACTGCGTGGTAAATGGACGACGAAACCTACGTCAGCCTAACTACCAACCAGTTCGGGACAGAGTTTATACGGCAAAAAGGAAGGGGAAAAGTAGCAGATATTTTCCAAGCACATAACAACTGTCAAAGTTCCTAAAGAAATTATCTGGTTTGGCAAGGCCATCTTACCTGTGGCTTGAAAAGCAGCATTTTCATAGCTTCCGGGACTGTTCCACATAGACATTTACGGTGAATAGTGTTTGAAGTAAACGTCTGCTGCCTTCACTGAAGACAACACGGTTGTTCGGTACTGTTTGCCGGATTTGGCTATCTTGCGGCCATTACGGTAAAAGAGGCCATGGAGTGGGTAGCCGCACAGTGGCAGGTGGTTTCCCACAGGACAAGAACCCTCCAACACGCCAGAGCCTCCGCCAAATTGAGAAATACTGATTGTCAAGTGGAACCTAAAGAAATACCAAAAAAAACTGCATAAGGACGAGCAGCGTTTCAAGCAAACTGGCTTTCTGCGGCGAAGAAGGTGGACAAGGTGGTGTACAAAATCTGATGGGCAGATGTAGCGTGCTGAGCCGGCAATTCCGGATTTGAAAAAGCGAAATGCCTAAACTGAAATATTTTTCTGTAATGTTTATACTAATTGAACTTGAAAAAGAAATTTAATTTGATTTTTATAAATAAACGATTTTCACCGATTTACACGCGTTTTCCCTTGACCAAATTTTGAGCCGTATCGACCCTTTATACATGATCGGTATTGAGTGTCAATTCTGAGTTCGATTTAGGCGATGTCCGTCTGTCTAGTATATGTATTTTTGTGTGCAAAGTACAGCTCCGCAGTTCTAAGGTCCGCGATCGTCCTCAAATTTTTGGGCATAGTCCGTTTTTTTTTGGCTCAAAGACAATTCGGCTATTGAATTTGAAAAAAAAAAATTCGTTCAGATTTAGATTAACGCTGCCATATATATTTATCCCCGATTTTGTCATAAAATTGACGTATTTTATAACCGTACCCGGTGACACAGACAAAATTTAGGAAAAATTTTACAATTAAATTTTAATTGAGTTTCTTCAAAAATATTCCAATTAAAATTTATTGAATCAACAAATTTTTTAATTGAAACAAAAATAATCAAACAAAAATTAATAGTATTCAGTTTAATTTTTTTAACTTGACTCAATTGGTTTTTTTATTGATGATTCAATTAATTTTTTACATTGATCGCTATCATTTCTGTGATTGAAAGACATTTCAATTAAAAATTAATTGATCAATTAATTTCGTGATTGAATCAGAAAAATGTGTGTGTGGGATGCAATGTTTAGCCTGCGCGCCTTGATACACAAGGTCGTGGGTTCGATTCTTTGCTTCGACGGAACCACCAAAAATGTTTTTTCAGCGGATGGATTATTATCCCACCTCAGTAAATAGCCGGTGACATTGCTGGAGCTGTTTCAAAGCTTCAATAAAGGTGGTTTCACTGCATGTGGCATGCGTTCGGCCTCGATATCAAAAGGAGGTCCCTTGTCATTGAGCATGATCATGAATCCGGGCAGCGGATCTCAGTGATAAGAGAGAAATTTCATCACTCTGGTATCACAATGGACTGACTAGTCTAAGTGAGCCCTGATCAGTCCGGGCTGGCCACTACAGCTAACCTAACGCTATCAACGTATTTTCTTTAAAATTGTCGGGATATTAGCCTAAATGGTTTTGGGCTCTCGTAAATATGCAGAATATCAGTACCAATCGGTTTCATATTTTCGATATACGCTCCCATATGATATATCGTTCGTTGCGCCGATTTGCACTAATTGTGGCATGCAAAACCAGAGTTTTGTCTGTGATTTGCTTAAACTTTGCAGAAGGAGTACATTTCGGGACGGCAGTGGACGGCCCGAAAAAGTGGTGTATCACGCGAAAAACATCAAAAAAAACGCAGAATATGATTTTTGAATGACCGTAAAATGAAGTTGGATCGAGATGCAGAAGGCCTTAAAAGATACTCAAAGGAACGTGTTGGTCAGTTAATCTACATACGATATTTGCGATCCTGCGATAAAGCTCTGTGGGCAAAATGGGTGGCCGCGCGAGCTTCACATTTGTCCAAAAACAACAACGTGTTGCTGATTTCTGAGCGGTGTTTTGCAGCTGTTAACTGTCGTAATACACCCGAGTTTTTTTCCGTCGATAAATGTGACAATGGATGGAGCATGCGCTCCATCAACTACAACTCACTGAGTCCAATTCGACAATTCAGCTGAGTGGACAGCGAACCGGTGACCGTCTCCGAAGCGGTGGAAAGACCTCAAAATCGGTGCTGGCTAAAAGTAATGGCTCTGTTTTTTTTTGGGATGCGCATTGGGAATAATTGATTTTATCGATTATCTTGAGAAGGGAAAAATCAACAGTGACGTATTATACTGGCGTTATTGGAGCGTTTTGAAAGAAGCAGACCCAGAATCGGGCAAACGCGCCATTATGAAGAGAAAAAAGTGTTTGTTCAGTCCAGGACAAAGTTATTGCGAACGATGGCAGAAATTTCTGAATTGGGCTTCGAATGTGCATTTCCCACCATGGTATTCTCCAGATCCTTGCGCCCATCGACTTTTCTTGTTTCTCAGACCTCAAAAGGTTGCTCGCAGGCGAAAAAATTTTGGGCTGCAATGAAGAGGTTGATCGCCGAAGAACTGAGGCGTATATTTGAGGCAAAACGAAGGAGTACCTTACCCAAATGGGTATCAAAATTGGATACGGTCGTATAATCGGTTGTATTCGCTCTTGAAAGGGAACTTATGTTGAATAATAAAAACGAACTTTGACAAAAAAAATGAGTTTTTCTTGTTAGAATCGGGACTTATCAGCAATCCTGTCATATAATTAAAAAGTAATAATTTTAAGAAATGTTTTACTATTAAAAATTTGATAAAATACTAAATTTTAACTAATAGAAAATTTTAATTACAATTGAGTCGAAAATGTTTCACTATAATTTTCATTGAGAATTAAAAAAAAAAAATATATATATAAACAGTTTTCGACCATTTGTTCTTTAATTTTTTTTTGCCTGTATATCTAAAATGTAGGTTTTGAAATATTACATTGAAACTTTGATCAAATTTTATTTTTGTTGAAATTTTTGCAAAACTTTGTTTTCATAGTTTTTAATCATTTAGTAGAAAATTTAAAAATTATATTTTTTACTTTAATTTTATATAATTTTCTTCGAAATTCTTCTCTTATAAATTGTTCTTTGTATACAACTAAAATATTAAAAAATTGTCAAAAAATTCTTTGTAGTTGACATCAAATTATTCATGAAAAGGTTAAAGAAGAAACCAACAAACAATATAATATAATTTATTTATTTATTATTTAATTTATTATAATTACAAATTACATATAATTATTTCTACAGGCACTAGCAACTAGAGGCTATCGGCTATCGGCCTAACAAATAATATAAAATACTTTTTTCGGAAATTTAGATTTAAATTTATAAAATATTTTGTTAAATCTTTATTTTAATTAAAAAATTTAAAATAATTTAATTTCATCAAAATTAGTTTGTATTTATAGAAATTTTAATGTAATAGAAAACTTTTATAAAAAAAATAATTTTTCTTAAAGGTTTCGTCAAAATTATTATTATTTTATATAAATTTTTGTACACATTTTTTGGCTTACCGAAATTCTTATCACATTTTATTTGCTATGGAAAATGTTGTCCAAAGTCTATCTTTCTCCAATTATGGGGGATTTTTCCATCTTTTATGCCGGTTTCTCAATAGAACATCCCTATTATCATTAATACGAAACTTTTAGCTATGATTTATAATTTGAGTAGGCCTAAAAATAAATTCGGCAAAAAAAGGTAACACTAACTGTTGCAATTTAAGATATGCACTTTTATGATCATGATTTTGACTACAGTTGGTTTTTTGTCAAAAAAAAATCAGTTCTTGACTAATTTGGCTTCACTCTCGAAATTTTTTGCAAAGCCAGTCACTCATAAGAGAAATATTTCATATTTTTTCCTATGGCATTTTTCAAAAGCTACTGCATTCAACCGTCCAGCACATCTTTCATATCCATCTAAACCATAATCGTTCCTAACACATCATCCATTCATCAACTATCCATTTCTGTTTGTCGGCATAATTTTCATATTTGGCTAAAATAGTTTGACACAGTTCTAGATTTGTAAGCAAAAAAGAGCGAAAATCACAACAGTTCCTGAAATTGCGCTTTAACAACTTTCGAAAATCATTGGGATTTGTAAAGATTATTATTCGTTGTTGTTGTTGTTCTTTTTTGCTTCTTTGCCATAAATGTCTATCTTGTCTATTTGGGTGCTAACTAATCGACTTTTTGGAGAAACGAAAATTGGGCATACAGTTGATGCGGTAGTTTAATAGTTTCTTTTTTCGTCGGGATGGAAAATGGTG
>PGFW01068262.1:0-10406 GCA_003123925.1 Haematobia irritans | reverse complement strand
AAGATTTATTTATACAAATCATTATATCATTTAAGCCATATGTTTGGATAAACTTTTTTGTATTCTGTAACAAAAACTAACATGAGGGAGAGCGAAAAAACTAAAAAACGCATACGTCTCCTCATAGTAGATAAGCAGCAGTCTAGGGTTAAATAATCAACCATTTTTATACCCTCAACCCATAAGATGGTAATGTACTAACTCCGTCCCCATATAAACTGATTCGCAGAGATTTGATGCGATATGTAAGTGCAAAAATTAAAAAAAAAATCAAAAATTTTGTCTACATGATAATAAACTATACGTCCCATCCGTGACATTCAGTGGATTAAGCTTTCAACAAAAATTATTTTTTTCCAAACAATATTCCACGAATTTTGACCCTTTAAATCCTTTCGTAATATTAAGGGATTATTGTAAATGAAAAAGTTTTCGGAGAATTTCAAGCCAATTTAAATTCCAATCTCTCACCATTTTATCAATCAACCAATCAACTTACAAGGCTATTCATTCAATCATACTGTGATTAAATTAACAAAACCCAAAATGATTTTCATTTTATTTCTATGACCCAAACACAAAACGAATGATGTGAAATGTCTTATTGCCACATATTAGACTCTTGTCCATATGTTTTGTTGAAGTGGATTAAAATGGCAAACGACATGAAAACGTGACCGCATTTCTATAATAGGGTCAAAATCCTGTTAGCAGGAAAAGTTGTAACCTTTGCCCATTTGAAATGGATCATTATAGCAAAAGCATCATAATGGGAAGCGCATTGAAAATCCAGCTGAATAATCAGAAATTGTTGTTCTGATTGTGGGGCTGGGTATGAATTTTCCAGAATGAAAAATTGAATGAATCCTTATCGGTGAAGGCGAAGATACCATAGTAGATAAGACATTGAATTTGTATCCAATAAAACTTCTATAAAATCATTTGTCTGAAGGTCTGGAAAGTCACTGCAGTGGAGAAAATATCAGATGTGTACTTTGCTATACTCTCGCCCCTGTCCCCAAATAAGCATGACTACAGGACTAGCAAATTATATCACAATGGACAAATCTATCTTCCTTCAATACCAAACACTTAATCATTGGTATCCTCTATTTCTCCGGTAAACACGAATAACCCTTAGGAACTTCTAGATAGAATTTAATAATAACAGCTACCCAAATCAACATTTCCTTTTAATTTCCACCTTTGGAACCATTTTTAAAAATCTCATCTCAAATGGCCAAAGGAATTGGCCTTTTGTGATTGTATTAGTGAAACACAATGGAGGTGTTCCTTTTTAAACTTTTTGAAATTAGTTAGTAAGAGGATAATGGATACGCTGCTTAATCAATTGACGTGAATAAGAATTTTCTGCGGAAGTGAGGTTTCAAGCAAGCATACATCTTTTCAATAAAGGGCAATTTTCATGTATATTCGTTTAACAAAAATCTTCTACATTGAGTGGGTGTGCGTGATTTTGTGATGCATTACTTAATTATGCTAATTTAAAACTTTTGTTTATTGAGAATGTAATTTTGGAAAAATTTTTTATTAATTCCTTAAAACAAGAATGAATATTTTTTCCATATTTTCATCCGCGTGTTAGGGACGTTTTACATCATATTATCCAAAGTATGCAATTTTACCGTAGTGTAAAGGGTGATACCGTTTTCAAAATTTTCGGTCAAGGGAAAACGCGTGTAAATCGTTGAAATCGTTTATTTAAAAAATCAAATTAAATTTCTTTTTTTCAAGTTCAATTAAGTATTAAAATTCTAGCGAAAAAATATTTCAGTTAAGCTTTCGCCTTTTCCAAATCCGAATTGCCGCGGTCTCACGCTTGACACCTGCCATCAGATTTCTGTACAGCCACCTTGTCCACCTTCTTGCCGCAAGAAAGCAGTTTTAATGCTCGCTCTTCTTTCGCTTTCCTGCCTTGACAATACCAGTATTTCTCAATTGGCGGAGCTCTGGTCGTGTTGGGAGGGTTCTTGTCCTTGGGAACCACCTGCACGTTGTTGGCGGGCGTTACCACTCCATGGCCTTTTTACCGTAATGGCAAGATTGCCAAATCGGCCCAAAAACAGTACCGCCGAACAAACCGTAATGTTTCTTCCAGGAAACGGCAGCAGACGCTTTATTTCAATCACTCTTTCACCGTAAATTTCTTGGTTGAGAGTCCGGAAGCTATTAAAAATGCTGTTATTTCAAGCCACAGGTACAGAATGGGCTCTTGCCATACCAGATATTTGCTTTGAACTTGACAGTTTTATTTTGCTGCTGAGAAATATCTGCTACCTTTCCCCTTCCTTTTGCCGTATAACACTCCTGTCCCAGGAAGCTGTTGTAGTCGGCTTTGACGTACGTTTTTCGTCCACTTTACCACGCAGCTCAAACCTTCGGTTCAGCATCGTCGTGTACAGCCCTCCGGGATCGCGCTTTGGCCGGTATTTTGTTTATTCATTCCAACGCATTTTGGAGTCACTACCTTCTTGTAAGTCGATAGTCCGGTTCGTTTTTTTGGCTCGATGCACGGTTGTAGACGATACACCCAGCTTATTGCGGCATCTCGGCATAGATGAGGTTAGGGTTTCGCTTAGAAACTTACCGGCAACTCTCTTTGTCGTCTCAAGCGGCTTCCGGTGTTTTCGATCCCCCCGATCCAGACTTCCTGCGCTGTGACAAACGTTCCCCCAAACACTTTAATTACATTTGTAACGGTTCGATTTTGGAACTTTTAGCAATTTTGCCCAGCTTTGCGTGCGAGTTAGCTCGGATTTTTCGCGATGCGCGAGGCAAACTTTTGATACCGCTACTCTTCTTGCTTGGACGGACATTTTGACAAACTCGAAAGAGTTGAATCCAAATATCAAAAACTCCAGGGAAGCAACCATTCTACATACAACACACCCTTCAAACATGAAAGGTGTTCAGTTTTTTTAAATGCAAAATTGAAAGAAATTAACGTCAAGTTTATATTGACCAAATTTTGACCGTATCTCAACCCTTTTAGAATGTGATAAATATGAAAAAACACTTGAAATTTGAGGGGGGGACCCCAAAATTCCACATACGACCGGCACTCGCAGAGGTAATTTAAGTAAGCCAACGTTTGGGTGTCTGCGTTTTGGTCTCGATGTCCTTCTGCGATGGTTGACTGTATCCAATGGCTTTCGACTAGGGCCGTCCTGTGTTAGGGATGCCAGATTTATGAAGAGGCAAAAAGAGTACAATTCAGCTTTATAAAAAAATGGCACATCACGAAAAAAACTAGAGCACACTTTTTCAAACAAAAGAAAACTTTTAACTTCCAACTTTATCTGAAATATAATTCATTATGTAAACATAACAAAAAACGTTCATACCATAAACATAAAATAACCCACATTCCAACACAAGACTAATTTTCTTACAAACTTTGCTAAGTTAATTTTTTTGGTGTTTTTGTGAAAAACGATTTTTGAAGAAGATTTGTTTACATTTAGAAGAGAAACACAAAGTAAGGAGTCGACGAAGCAATCATCGGTGTGTCTCTTTCTACGACTCTGATATAATAAAGCATAAAACACTATTTTAATTAAGAAAATAACGCGCTTAGGAAAATTCTCTTTGCTGCCGACATTTACGTATTTTTTCAGGTTTACTTTTACCATTTATTGAATCGCCGTTGGATATTAATATTTGCTGTGATGCATAAAAAGCGCACTTAACTAAAAATTAGAGCACTGTTTACGTGCTCTTTTGGCCTTGTCTTGTTTTAAGGTCACATTTTTGTAAAAAGAGCACATGTGCTCTTTTAAAAGAGCACGTCTTGGCATTCCTAGTCCCTGTGACACCTTGTGGGCTGCGTTCAATTGCCTCCGCATAGTTCAAGCGCCACGAGGAGACCATTCATTTTGGACCCAGCAGCTTGGGCTGGCTTGCGAGTCCCAGTAGTTATGTAGGTGGGAGATGGTGGAAAATTCCTTATTGCACCTGACCACTTGCGTTCATTTTGTCCAACTCCCGTCACAGTTGACGATACATGCTAAAAACCCATTCCTACCTCACGGCGAGCCACCGATGGTGACAATGGTTAGCATGCCCGGGGGGTTCTTGCCATACACAAGGTCGTGGCGTTTCGATATCCTGCTACGAGCGATACCAAAAAAGTTTTCAGCGGTGGATTTATTCCCACCTCAGTAATGCTGGTGACATTTCTGAAGTGTTTCAAGCTTCTCTAAGTTTTGGTTTCACTTGGAATGTGGATACGCCGTTTCGCGACTCGGCTATAAAAGGAGGTCCCTTGTCATTGAGCTTAACATTGGAATCGGGCATGCAACTCAGTGATAAGAGAGGAAGTTTCACCACTGTGGTATCACAATGGGACTGGAATAGTCTCAAGTGAGCCTGATACATCGGGCTGCCAACGATAACCTAACCTAACCTAACCTACCTCACCCGGGGTATACATTTCCACCTCGAAAAGGCTTTCGCAATTACCTTCGCTTCAGTCTTATTTCACATCGCTAGATCCATATTGGCCTTCTGCTTTCGAAGATCGCTATTCTGCATATTCTTACTATACAATTTCCCAGTGCTTCTCATTCAGTAATTTTTGTTGACTCTATTTCGCGGTCGTATCTTCGACCGATCTCATTCATTTTTCCATTCCCTGTGTCAGTTCTCTCCATCGGCTACATTTGAAAAAGGTGTGTTCTGCATTGTCGCACAATTCTCCTCTTCCTCGTGGATATTAACATATACGCTCTCCACCTTCGCCATAGGCGTTTTCAAATAATTTACGAAAATAGCCGTCGCTGGATAGCATGTGGATAATGTAGAAGCTTCACTTCTCACCTTGTTTCTGTCTCGCCATTATTTCGGATATCTGTTTTAGGCCGATGTGCGCACCTGCATCTACTTTCGTTTCTCCGGCATTCTTTGCAATTTCTCTCTCGTTTCTCGCTGTAATTGTCTTCTGTCGGGTTGTTCGTGCCCTTTTAGTTAGGGTAGAAAAATTTGCTCCGCCTCAATTGCCCGAAGTCTATGTGCTGTTCTCCCCAATACTGTGCCATGTTATATTAGTTAGCAGTTTAGAGATGCGAGGAACTTATCGAGAGCCACTATTCAATCAACGAACTTGAAATTGATTCCAATTAATTTTTTAATTGAAATTTGTGTTCAATTTCACACAAATGAATAGTATCAAATTAAAATTAATTTAATGCGTCAAATTAAAAAGTTAATTTGATCAATTTAAAAATTAATTGATACTATTATTTTTGTGACTTGATTTTTTCAAATTAAAAAATTTGATGAATATTTTTTTAAAACTCAATAAAATTTTAATTGGAAAAATTTTCGTGAAATTTTTGTGTGCTACCAGACATTTCGATATTACTTTTGTCGGATAGTTTGGCTTTTTACCATCACCAAAAAATTTTACCTGTTTGCTGAGCGTCTGCTGCTGCCTTTTTAAAAAGAAACGCGATCGCTTTCTCCAAAGAGCCATAGATGTTTTACTTTTTTGAGAGTAGTCTGAGTTTGACTATTGCGTTGTATTTCAGACTAAACTTCGGGAGCTCCATCACAGTCAGTGAGTCGAGCATTGTCAGGGCATTGTGATTACAACAGTTACAGATTTCAGAAGAAAGTTTTGGCTACCGAAAGAAAATAAAATCTTTTCAAGTATGAAAATCATTTTAAAAGGGTCAGAGGACAAAAAATTTGCAAAGTGCCCTCAATTGCGGAAAGGAGTATAACACGAGCGGAAACACAATCGAGTTGCACCGACCATACTGAAAAGTATACCATTTCTGGCCTTGCCGAAATTCTATTCCCCCGATTCCAGATATTTCTGCAGGATACTGCCAATATTTGCACGACAAGCAGAAGGTTGCTAGATTCGTCAATGCATTCAGTAGCTTCTTACTTTAAAAGAACCATCCGAAAATAGTATTAGCAAGGCGGGTGCGGAAAAAATTTATAACATTTTTTACTATTCGTCGACTATCGATGGCGCGGATATCGATAGTTAGTTCTCCAACCTCTATTTGGCAGCTAGGAACATTTCGTACACCAATGTCGGAGAGGCGTAGTAACTCAAGTGTCTTGGCTACCTGCCTTAGAGAAAGCGAGATCGGTTTGTACAAATCGCACTTGCTCGATTCTTTGTCTGCCTTTCAAGCTGGCCAGACCAATTTTTCATACATTCGTATTAATAAAGTGATTTCAAGAACAACTTGAGGAGGCCTGGTCAAGGTACTTTAACTCCCAAGTATTTCCCGCCACTGAAAGAAGAGTATTTCTTTTCTGAGGAAACAGAAATTTTAGACAAACAAAGTATTTCCTTTGAAACTAAAAAATTTTCTTTTAAAAGCAAAATAAAAATCGAATTAGACGGCAATTGTCGGCCCATAGTTTGTCACAGATTCAATGTTTATTTGTTTTTACAGAAACTAACCTTAATTCGAATTTACTTTGGTCCAAAAATTTTCGTTCGGAGGATAAGTATTTTTTCTTTGGGTGCATATGTTTTTCGCATTAGCATAGAAATTTCCGCCGCATCTGCTGGGAAGTTTCGGCCTCGCTTGGGCCGATTTGGACCAGCGGCTGTAAGATTAGATTGGCTGACTGCGTTGATTAACGACCCCCACACCTTGAACAATACAGGAAAATGGGAGGGAGATAGAGAGCTCCCTGAAACGGCCCGACAACCAATCAAGTTGCATTTTCGTTTAATTGTATGAGCATCCGGTCGTTCAGAGTTTATGGTGTTGGCTAGAGAATGTATGGGGGGTGGTGAATCTGATCCCCGGTCAAATGAACGGGTTGCTTATTATACGTCATTTATCAGCTAAAAAATATATCTGACGATCTGACGATTTGCTGCCCAATATTCGCTCACCGTGCAAACTGTGGAAGTCACTGTATCTTCTTCTGCCACAGCTATGCCTCTCTGGTCATTACCAAGCGAGATGAATGCCATAATGTTCTGCGTAGACATTTAATAGTTCTCCTTTATGAAAACATCATTCGGTTATGCGCACCAATAGCAACTATAACTGTAGCACAGCACCAGCGGGCTTCAACTTAAAAAAATATTCATATAATCTCATGTGAGAAAATTTTATTTATGCCATGTTATGTATACAATATTTTTATAAAAATATTTAAATTTGAGCCGACGGGCTTTTTTGGCAGCAAGTAAATCAAATGACTTTCTTCAGTCGCCACATTTATTCGGCGCCATGAACGACATTAATGCCAATCCATTGAGTATACTCTCGCTAGTCAAATTTTCTAGATTACGTCTTTAAACTCATCATTGTTGAAAATGAACGTTCGGATGAGCACGTAGTAACTGCAGGGATGGAAAATGCAGTACTATAGTACTTTTTTCAATACTTTTTCACCCGGTCAGTACCGTAGATTTAGAAAAAATAAAAAATAAGAGATAACATTAATATGAATCTTTGGCATTAAGAAAAGTTGACTTGATATTGAAGATGAGATGTTCCTTCAATGATTTTGTTTTTTGTTCCGCATGCCAAAGTAAGGCTTCTTTAAAATAATGGCATGTTTACGGAGCTACACTGAAATTATATGTACGTGATATTATAAGATCACGACCTAAATTTTTAAAATATTAACGAAATTTCCACAATATTAAGCGGACTTAATTTCTTAATGTTAATGAAATTTTAATTTAAAATTAAAGTTTACTATCATGACTTTAAAAAAGTGTTATATGTAGGAATCAAATTTTGGAATTATGAGCCAGGCAAAACTTCCTAAAGTAAAGAAAAACATTTTTGATTTAAAGATGTCCTTATTCCTTTTGAATCTTTTTGGTTGAAAGTATTTTTTTTTCTTTTAATTAAAATCATATTTTTTTACTTCAAAAAGTATCCGGTATAATTTATTTACCTTCACCACTACTGTGGTACACGGTATTAAATAGTTGTGCATTTTGTATGTAACGCAAGAAAGAAGGAGTAAAATCATAGACCAACCTTTTAGTTTATACGGATCGGCTATAGAATAAATTTCTGAGTCGATTTTTAGCGATGTCGTCTGCTCTGTCTGTCCGTCTGTTCTGTCCGTCTTAGTCTGTCCGTCTGTCTGTCCGTCTGTTCTGTCTGTCTGTTCTGTCTGTTGTTGATGTTATTTTTGGTTGACTGCAAAGTACAGCTCGCAGTTTTAGTCCGATTGTCCTTTCTAAAATTTGGATAGGGTCCTGTTTCGGCTCAGAGACGATCCCTATTGATTTGGAAAAAAAATCGAGTTCAGATTTAGGATATAGCTGGACCATTATATATTTTTTCGCCGATCTGGTATAATTGGTCCGTGTAATATCAACCGATCTTCCTCAAATTTCCGTACGATTCCAACTATTTCATGGGTTCTCGAAAAAACTATGCAAAAATACAAAAGCCAAACTCGGTTCAGATTTAGATATAGCTCTCATATATAGCGTTTTCGCCGATTTACACTCATTATTGCAAAGACGGCCAATTTTTAACTCGCCATTTTGGTCGAAAGTTTTTGCACCAGGAGTAGGGAATTAGCCATTGTAACTATGGTGCCATTTTCGGTTTGACATCGGTTTTCAGATTTGGATATATCTCCAGTTATATAGCTTTCGCCCGATTTACACTCATCCATGACCACAGAGGACCAATTTTTTGCTTCCGATTTTAGTTTCGAAAATTTTGCACAGGGAGTTTACGAATTACATTGTAGCTATGCCGTTTGCCAAAATTTGGTTGAAATCGGTTCAGATTTTGGATATATTCTCCCATATATCAGCTTTCGCCGATTATACACTCAAATATGACCACAGAGGCCATATTTTTTGCTTTCCGATTTAGTTGAAATTTTGCCACAGGGATGAGAATGGAGCGCATTTGTAGCATATGGCGTGCCAAATTGGTTTGAAATCGGTTTCAGATTTTAGATATATTCTCCCATATATAGCTTTCGCCTCGATTTTATACTCATATGACCACAGAGGCCAATTTTTTAACTCCGATTTAGTTGAAATTGTGCACAGAGAGTATAATTAGCATTATTGCTATGGTGACAAATTTTTGGTTGAAATCGCGTTCAGATATAGATATAGCCCTCCCATTATATATGTTTTCTGATTTTCGACCAAAAAATGGTCAAAATACCAACATTTTTCCTTGTAAAATCTCCACTGCTTTATTCGCAAAGTTGTTAAAAATGACTCTAATTTTCCTAAACTTCTAATACATATTATAATCGAGCGATAAATCCATACACACTCACACACTCTCTCTCTCGCACACACGCTTTTCCTTAAAATCGCTTCAGGATTTAAATGTTTCCCATTATTTATACCCTTCACCACTACTGTGGTACAGGGTATAATTAAGTTTGTGCATGTTTGCTTATTGTAACGCCAAGACAGGAGTAATCATAGACCAAACCTTTAGTATACGGATCGGCTTAGAATTAAATTCTGCAGTCGATTTAGCGATGTCGTCTGTCTGTCTGTCCGTTCTGTCTGATCCGTCTGTCTGTCCGTCTGGTCTGTCGTCTGTCTCTCTGTCTGTCTGTCTGTCTTGTTGAATGTATTTTTGTGTGCAAAGTACAGCTCGCAGTGTAGTTTCCGATTGCTTTCCTAAAATTGTATAGGGGTCCTGTTTTCGCTCAGAGGACGATCCCTATTGATATTTGCTTGGAAAAAATCGGTTCAGATTTAGATATAGCTGCCATATATATTTTTTTCGCCGATCTTGGTTTCCATAATTGGGCGTGTATAATTTCAACGATCTTCCTTCGAAATTCGTACATCCGGTCATATTTCATGGGTCTCGAAAAACTTGCAAAAATCACAAGCCAAGTCGGTTTCAGATTGTAGATATAGCTCTTCATATATAGCTTTACGCCCGATTTACACTGCATTTGCAAAGAGGCCAATCTTTAACGTCCGATTTGGTTCGAAATCTTGCACAGGCTGAGTTAGAATTGCATTGTAACTATGCGTGCAAATTTTTGGTTGACATCGGTTCAGATTTGGATATATTCTCACATATATTAGCTTTCGCCCGATTTTACGACCTCATATGACCACAGAGTCCCAATTTTTTGCTCCCGATTTAGTTGGAATTTTGCACAGGGCAGGTCAGAATTCATGCATTGTAGCTATGCGCTGACAACAATTTGGTTGAAATCCGTTCAGATTTTGGATATATCTCCCATATATTAGCTTTCGCCCGATTTTACACTCATCACTGACCACAGACGGCCAATTTTCTGTGCTCCGATTATGTTTGAATTGCACAGCGGCAGTAGAATTAGCATTGTAGCTATGCGTGCCAAATTTCGGTTGAAATCGTGTTCAGATTTTACTGTATTATCTCCCATATATAGCTTCGCCGTAATCTCTCTCTTTT